>JAACNH010000106.1:0-118607 GCA_019447015.1 Hymenochirus boettgeri
CTTCTGTCTATTTCTAATAATTTAGGTTACATGTATGGAGCAAGACAATCATCAGGACGATGAATCTAATGTAACTAATATTTTTTCTTCTATGAATTTCCAAGATGTGTGTACATCCCATATTCTGGTTGAGTAAATATTTCTGTCTCAAATTTTCTTAAATCCTGATGTATTAAAACATAAACTTAGGAAAAAATCCAAACTTTACCCTGTACACAGTAGAGGTGGCACTATTAATAAATTTCAGTCTCTAGTTGTCACAAGTGTCAGTCTTTGTTCCAATCTAAATGTGGTAAGATTACCAGTGATTATATATAGAAGACCATTGCCTAACAATACCCTTTGGAGATATGATAGCAGTCATACAAAGCCACCACTCAAAAGTATTTATATCAGCCAATTCATTCGTATTAAAAAAAATTGCTACATATTAGATTCCTTTAATTCACAAGCAATGCTTTTGTGGGGCAAATTTTTAAAAAGGTTATAATCCTAAAAAAATCAAAATAGCTTATGATCGCATATAAATCAATAATAATAATAATTGTGTGTGCGTGTATATATATATATATATATATATATATATATATATATATATAATCCTTTATATAACTCTATATAACTTATTATACACATAATCTTAGTCATCTTAACTTACTACAAGAGAATAAATGGCAAACTACTCACCTACATTTAGCAAGAGCCCAATCAAGTTATTGGCCTTCGTGTAAAAAAGGGAGAGAAAAATGTGTAGGAAAAAAAATAGCCCTTATACCAAGAAACATCTGTATTCTCAATGAGGTTCAAGATGAATACCTCCCCAAAGAAAGGAAAATTTTCTTTATTTAATCATCAGTTTATCAAGAGCCTTCACATTTCTAAGTTCACTTGTAATATTGGAAACCACCACCTTTAAAGAGAGGACTTTCTGCTTAATTGTTAATATACACTGTGTACTCCAGATGTGATACTTAACAACTGCACTAAAAAAACAAAACAAAAAAAAACAAAAAAAAGAATTCTACACACCTTCTTGTAATCTTTCAGGTTAAAAAGGACAATCTACTAATAAATCATCCATCGTTTCCTCAGCACCATTAGACCACTCTGTAGAAGGAGCTAGATAGTGGCTACTAAATTTTAGATTGCCTCTTACATGAACAATGAAAACAAACACCCCTAACACCCCAATAGATCATAAAAATATGAAGACAAAATCATCTTATCGATATCCTTCCTAGTTGAGGAAATAATTTGTAAAGTTGTATTTAACAAAGGTGTTCACAAAAAACACAACAGGGTTAATCGTGTCTAACCCACCCTTCTGCCTTATTAGGTGACATTCCTTTTGACCATGTTTAGTTTATTTACCCACTAAATAGGAAAAACAAACCATTAATTGTTGTTTAGTCCTTTTATGGCAAAAGGCACACAGTACTCACATATAGAAATAACGGTACCAGGTAAGTTTTAATCAATAAAACTCAGAGTGAATGATCTCCCCTTCTATTGATGCACCTTAACAGATGCAGCAGCCAAACATAATTACCAAATAAACTTGGCAAAATTGCCTTGGCAAAACATGATCCCTACAATTTTAATTTGCTGGGATGGATGTTGTAAAATATCCGGGAGGCTAAATGCTGGATCAGCCTCAGTTCCCATCCTGAAAGCAACACATTTGTTCTTGTTGATTAAGGATCATAAGGCCTCAGAATAATCTTGCAACTGCTCGGCCACTTAATTAGCCTTGTCAGAGCTCGAGAATACAAGTGACATCATACGCATAGGCCAACACCTTCAGTGAGACACCAGGGGAAACAGGCATCCCTGTCAACATGTTGCCAGCAAGCCTCCTTAAAAGGGGATCTATGGCAAACACATAACAATGGGCTAAGCAGGCAACCTTGCATAACCCCCGAGGAAACACGAAAGGACTCTCCCAACCATCCATTCACAAATGGGATGCTTTCTGCGCCAGTATATAATACTCTAAGACAATCAGTAAAGACCCTTGGAACGCCGTATCAAAAGCCTTAGACTGGTCTACAGCTAAAAGGTATTTTAGCTCTTTCACAAAACTTAAAACACATCAGGACCGCACGGATCCCTAATACTAGAAGAGAAGGTGGATATATCCTTGACTGTGCAGTGCTGTGATGGGAAAAGCACAAAGTGTGCAACCTCACTGATGCGATTAAACATAACTTTGGCCAAAATTTTACTATCAGTATTGAGTAAGGCAATGGGGCGCCAATTGTCAATTGTGGAAGAGTCTAACCCTTTTGACAAAAGAATCAAAGCAGAACATGTCATAGGAGGTGAAAGGAAACCTTTAGAGAAGGAGTCCAAAAAGACCTCTACAAGATTAGGGGCTAGTACATTACAACATGCCTTGTAGAACAGCAAGAACTTCTATGGCGGTCTTCACATCCTCCAGAGTGATATCTTCAGTAAAAAGATCCCAAGGAACAAGAAGACCTGGGGGTAACCGTGTGCAGTGAGGCGCAACAAGTCTCCTGAGGATTGTGGGCTTGTCTATAGGTGAAGACAGCGGCTGTAGATGGGGTATAAGGGCTAAATGAATAATACTCGGAGTACAGCAACTCCAGCGTAAGGCTCGGCCGCAAGAGACCAAAAGACCACACCATTTTTGCTTGATGGATCTCGGCTAGGCTACAAAGCCTAAAAGCTAAAATAAAATGCACTTAATATTTTGATGCTGGCAACGTTAATTGTTACACAGCGTACCGGAGGGGGCTTAGCCATTTACAAAGTAATTTAAATATGGGGGGTTTTCGTTTGCCACTTTTTACCCTAACCCTCCCTTCGTCATCAGACCCTTCCCTTTTTGCAGATAAACCTGTTGGTAAAGTTTCTGCTTCTTCAATATTAATTTGAAACAAATCAGATGTATAATTTTCTCTTAACTGAATTTAGAAATTAGTATTATGCTATTAGAAAATGTTTTAACCGATTTATCAATTTTTCTGGGAATACTTGACTTTTTATTGATCTGGTGTCTCTCTCCAATTCCTACCTTAAAAGACATTGATGTTGACTTTTCAGGTAAGGTGGTGTTATTTGAGGAATTAGAGCTTTATAAAGGAGTGGTCATAATAACCTCAGCTGTTGCGCTTGTGTTTTTAGATGAACTTTCCTTAACTTAAAGGTACTCCCAAAGAGGCTGTAGCTTTGTTCCGAAGAAATATGCCACCCTAGTGAATATACTAGCCCCAAGTACATTTAGGAGTAATACTAAACTGGAAATTTATCTTTGTGCAATACATATTAGATACAGTAAATAGGAAGTATTATTACACCTCTAAAATGTGAACACTTATAACATATCAAAATTAGACATATGTCGAGCAACATTGCAAGACACTTTTACGAGTGTAGCAACGTGGATACAACCATGATGTGTTGTCAGGGCATCCAAAGGATGATGACCCTTTATCGTGGAGGCGACCAAATTGCCTTTTTATGACAGTTGAAAACTAAAAGGAATTTTAAAATCTAACCCTAACAGAACGAATTTGATTTTTCTTATCACAGGGTTTTTGGATTTATTAATTCTTTAAAATGTGAAGCATGGATTAATGTCTATTCCACTTTTCAATATTTAATTTGAATAATTAAATATTGATAATCCTTTTGCCCATCCCCTATTTAATTTGAATAATTAAATATTGATAATCCTTTTGCCCATCCCCTACTTAAACTTGTATATCTTTATATACTTTTTATGTCCGTGGACGTTTTCATAAATACAATACACGTAGCCTTAAAACCTTAAAAACCTTAAATCCCAGGCATGCAGGTTGTCTTAAAAAGTGTGCAGAATAGACATTTTAGCCATGTGAATAAGATACTGGTGTCTTGCTCAAGTTAAACAATTTAGGAACCACTGAAACAACATCTTAACCAGACAGGTGCATAACCCTGACATATAATTTCATATAAAAGATAGTTGCTTGCAGTGCATAGCATGCAATGCACTATTTTGCAGCCAAATACTGTGAACGCTGCCATTCATTCATACGTGCATAGTATTTTAGTGCTATGTTACTACAAACCGCTCTATATTGTGAACAAGCCCTAACTCACATTAGGCCACTTAAACAACATCTTAGACATGTATATAACCTTGGCATTAAAAGTGTGCAGAATATGAATTCTAGCAATTTATCCCCTGGCTTATTATTCAGTTGAGTCCAGCATAGACCAAATCAAAAAAACTAATTTTGACCAATCATCAAAAAGATAGAGAGATTCAATAAAAGTTCTTATCATTGAAAATGGTGCTAATTTTGCCCTAACCAATCAGATGTTAGCTTTCTGATTGATTGGATCAAAATTAGCACCACTTTGGGCTGGGTACACACAAAAGTTTTTTTTGTCCCAAACAAGCGTTCACTACAAATTCATCATTCCCATTATTGATTTTTAAAATCTGCAGCAAACACACACAAATTCCCTTCCAAAATGCAGCCCTTCAAGCCAAATTCAAAAGTTTATACTTTAACTTTCCCTTTCTAGTTTATTTACACGATTGTTCCAAAGTTTTCCCTCTCGTGTGTACATTCCACATGAAATACACTGCACAATCTAAAGCTGGCTATACATTGGATCGGTATTACAATAATAAGATCAGGCAATGCGTTTTGTCATCATGTTAATGACTGAATAACTATCTAAATATTTTGTGAAGTTTCTATCCAATTTATAGCAGACATTATGCTAGATTGATCTCATAATGAATGGAATATGGAAGGTAATGTAAGAACGCATCTCAAATAGCATTAATCATGCTGAATCAGAAATTGATTATTACATCAATGAAATATACCATCTAATTCACATCTTATTATAAATAGTGAGCATAAAAACTTCATACACACATACGATCTCGGGGAATGCACTGCACGGTGAGTATGAATGTCTGTTTTGGCCGATAAACATGCCATGAATGGGCACTTTGTCTGCCAGACGGATCTGTCAACGAGGGCAGACTAAATGATTGTTTTGCCCAACAAACTGCCAGCACGTGGCACGACAATTGGCCGAAACGGTCGCTCATAACCATCGCATGGAGTAGGTCGGCCACCACGATCGCACATGTATATAAAGCTTTTATCAAAGATTAAATTTGATATGTAATATACATTCAGTCAGATATCAAGCAATACATTTCTATTGGAAAGTTCGGAGTTTGTTTTGCTAGTGGGTTCCAGTGTTTTAATGAGAAGTTGTCAGACATGCTGGGACCTATTTCATGGGTGTCATTAATTAAAAAATAGCTTTAGAAACATGGTATTAGTAGTAGAGAATTATACAGTGTTCCATACACGGTATGCACAAATGAGGCGTGGTAGGGGGTCGTGAGTCACTGCATACATCATACATGTCAACTAGGCTTTTGGATTTTCCTTAGGCATGATAATATGAATCTTGTAAAGCACACTGTTAATACAAACTAGAACAAAGCTTACTGACCTAATGTTATCTTTTCCCATCCCATGCCTGGCAATGGCTGTCATAAATAAAACAGTAAATACACATTTAATCATCACAGGCAGCAATAAAAATTAATAAAGGTTAAACCCAAAGGTTTTAAGCACAAAGTACTTTACATTGTAACAGAATTGTGTAACTTTTCTAGAGATTTTACTGGATTTAAGGATAAAATAGGGGGAAAAATGTGCAAAATCTACAAATTTTCAAGTTTTTCCCCATTTTCATTTATAGTTATCTTAAAGTTACGCCCAAATTCTTATTGTTTCTAAAAGCTCTGATACTCCCGAGTACAAGGATAAGTGATATATGTAGGTACCCTACTTTTCCTTTACAGGAGACCCCTCCAAATTAAAACTGCACTTTTAAAAATATGACACCACATTGAAATGTCAAGAATGTATCCAACACACCACTCACTGTTATTGAGGTCCTCAACTACGACTTCTCTGACACAAAAGTCCAATATTCAGTTTGTAAATTTAAAAAATGGATGAGGCCTCCATGTTCTTGTGCAAACGTGTTTACATTTTATTTACCCCTTCATACACAACACGGCAACGTGACTACGCCTTTTCAAAATAAATAGTCCTGAAACATGGAAATACCCCCAACAAACCATATATTTTTGGAATCTACACACCTTCAGCTACATAACTGCGTCATGCTTTTATACACACAGAGACATGGCCACCAACTAACTGAAATGGGACGCATGCACAAGTGCAATTACAAGAAAAAAAACATCAGTGCTCTGTATTTTCAACAGCTTACCGTATATACTCGAGTATAAACCGACCCTAGTATAAACCGAGGAGGCGGTACCCAATTTCCCTAAAAATCCTATAAAGTTATTGACCCGAGTATAAACCGAGGGTAGAAACTTGGCACTCAAGATGTTTGGAAACTACAACTCCCAGCTAATAAAGCTGCTGGGAGTTGTAGTTCCAAACATCTTGAATGCAAGTGAGGGTGGCATTCACGATTTTGGAAACTACAACTCCCAGCATGCTTTATTAGCTGGGAGTTGGAGTTTCCAAACATCTTGAATGCCACCCTCACTGGCATTCAAGATTTGGAAACTACACCACTCCCAGCTAATAAAGCATGCTGGGAGTTGTAGTTCCCAAACATCTTGAATGCCCCCCCTCCCCCTCAGTTCAGTTTGTACCTGTGGGCTCTTCTCCCTGTGACTCTGTGGACTCTTCTCTTCTCCTGTGGACTCATTCTCCCTGTGGACTCTTCTCCTGTGGACGACTTCTATCTTCCTCCATCCATCCCGCAGGTACGGTATCAGCATTCGGCAGCGCGCGCCCATTCCTGTACTGGCGCGCCGGCTGACTCCATGCCCGGTCGCCGGGGTTGGCGCGGGCAGTGACGTCAGGACGGCCGCCAGCACAGAAGCGAAAAGGATCGCGACGGCTGCCGGAATGCACAGGTAAGTGGGGGACTCAAGTATAACCGAGTCCGAGTTTCAGGCTGATTTTTTATCTCCCTGTGGAATCTTCTCTGGACTTTCTCCTGTGGACGACTTATCATCTCCTCCATCCCAGGTCAGGGGTTGCAGTGACGGTATCAGCATTCCGGCAGCCGCGCGCCCATTCCTGTACTGGCGCCCGGCTGACGTCACTGCCGGCGCCGGGGCTTGGCGCCGGGCATGACGTCAGGCCGGCGCGCCAGTGCAGAAAAGGTCGCGCGGTGCGGGAATGCCCAGGTAAGTGGTTGATCGAGTATAACCGAGTCCGAGTTTTCAGGCTGATTTTTCAGCCTGAAAACTCGGTTTATACTCGAGTAATACGGTACTCTTATTCAAATAAAAAAGCACTGAAAATTGGAAATGCCCCCCACAAAAAAAAAACACTAAATAGCAAATCTCCCACATGCCAGAATTCAAACAGTATGCCATATGCATGGGTGCACACAGAAACGTGGCCACCAACTAACTCAAATGGAAAACATACACAAGTGCAACTACAAGAAAAAAATCAGTACTCTATAATTTAAACAGTCAACACTTTTTCAAAGAAAACATCTCCGAAACATAGAAATACCCCACATGAACTATATATTTTTGGAATCTACACACCTTCAGCTACATATCAGTGCCATGGTTTCATACATATATGAAGAATTACAAATGCTGTCATCCATTAATTAAAAAAAAAGGTGTGTATGTCTTAAAGAATTTTTTGAATGTTGATTTCACTTTAACTTTATCATTCCCAAAGATAATTATAAGATCATCTTATGGAATGATAATGAACTTGGAATACGGCCCATGTTTTCCAAGTTGAAATAATTTTCCAGTAAGTGATTTTTCATTCATGACAAAGATCAATAATATGGTGATCAGAAGTGATATCCAAATATTGATCTCTGCCTCCATTTTTTTTTGTAAAGGGGCATGTTTAAAAACTATCACTATTTTCGCAATTGCAGGAGATCGCAATGACAAAGAACGCTATTTTGGCCTTATTTCTAAAACCGATTGTTTTCGTGGAAACACGGCGGCGATGTGTGATGGTGGACTTTCAAAGTAGTATCACCATGTCATTATATAGTCCCAACAATACACCGTGTCATTATATTCATAACAATACCCTTTCTTATATACGTCATAACCTGCCCCTGTAGTTTATTTTCGATGGGGGGGGGGGGGAACTGTAAGATTATAGCCTTATAATTTAAAAAAAAAATTCTAATGGTCACAGAACTCATTGGTGACTTCAATATTCTTTATAATTACAGTTGGGGGTGCATTATTCACATATAACAATACGCCGTGCCCATTATCTAGCACCACAATACGCCGTGCCATTATCTAGCTGACCACAATAACGCGTGCCATATCTAGCCGACCACAATACCCCGTGCCATTATCTAGTTATTCACAATACGCCGTGCCATTATACCAGCGACCACAATAACGCCGCCATTATCAGCGACAATACCCGCTCATAACAGCGATAACAAACGCGCTCATTATACAGGCGATAACAATACGCCGCGCTTATACCACCATAACAATCGCCGCGTCATTATCCAGCGAAACAATCCCGCCGTCATTATACAGCGTATACAATACGCCGCGTCATTATACGCGATAACATACGCGCGTCATTTACAGCGATAACATACACCCGCGCATTATAAGCGATAACAATACGCCGCGTCATTTATACAGCGATAACACATACACGCCCGTCATTATACACGAAACAATACGCCGCGTCATTAACAACGACACAAACGCCGCGTCATTATACAGCGACAACAATACGCCGCGTCATTATACAGCGACCACAATACGCCGCGCCATTATCTAGCGACCACAATACGCCGCGTCATTATACAGCGATAACAATACGCCGCGTCATTATACAGCGATAACAATACGCCGCGTCATTATACAGCGATAACAATACGCCGCCATTAAACGCGATACAATACGCCGCGTCTAACAGCGATACAATACCCGCGTCATTATACAGCGATAACAATACGCCGCGTCATTATACACGATAACAAACGCCGCGTCATATACAGCGATAACAATACGCCGCTTCATTATACACGCGATACAATACGCCGCGTCTTAACCTCGATAACATAACGCCGCTTTCAATTATACCGCGATACAATACGCCCTCATTATACAGCGATAACAATACGCCGCGTCATTAAACAGCGATATAACACATACGCCGTCATATACAGCGATAACAATACGCCGCGTCATTATCACACGATACGAATACGCCGCGTCATTATACAGCGTAACATATACGCCGCGTCATTATACAGCGATAACATACACCGCGTCATTATACAGCATAACATACGCCGCGTCATTATACAGCGATAACAATACGCCGCGTCATTATACAGCGATAACAATACGCCGCGTCATTATACAGCGATAACAATACGCCGCGTCATTATACAGCGATAACAATACGCCGCGTCATTATACAGCGATAACAATACGCCGCGTCATTATACAGCGATAACAATACGCCGCGTCATTATACAGCGATAACTATACACCGCGTCATTATATAGCGATAACAATACACCGCGTCATTATATAGCGATAACAATACACTGTCATTATATAGTGATAACTATACACCGTGTTATTATATAGTTATAAAGATTAGCCATACAATGGTAAAGAACTGGTGCGGTAGGTTGTATGTAAGTACCATTGATGTGAATATTGTGGCTAATGGGAAAATGTTTCTATAGGAAGGTGTGATTACAGTAAATGTAATAACACAATGAGTCTTTACTTACCTTTCGCGGGGAAAACCCAAACATCCGAAACCCCCAGCCATGTCCCGCGTCAATAGATTCACCCCTGGGTCCAGTGTCGGTGGGAAATAAAGAATTCCCGCAGCTTTATCGGTCTAGTCAGTGACCCTCACTCTCCCACCAACCGTTATTAACCGCCAAACGGTGACTAACAGCATCAGCCAATCACCAGTGGAGTAGCGTTAGCTCCGCCTCGCAGAGTCCATATCAATTAAATTTGAGTTAGCGCTTCGTGGTCACGTGGTCTGGCGGTTGGTAGTGGAAGTGGTTCCGGAATCCGATCCTCGCGTGGGTGAGTAGAGGTGAAGGTAAGTGATGTAATATCATCAATAGCAATGTCTGAATGAATGCTTGTAAAACGAACTGACCTTTCCATTGATCCACAGCTGCTGGTCTCCTCGTGCTGGTGTTAACCATTAAGTTATCTGTGGCCTTTAACAGTGCATTATGCGTTTGTAGTTTCTGGCTTTGTGCTATGATCTGAATTATTGACCTACTACACCATAACTATTTTTTAGGGGCCACATTGAGCTTAGGGCCCTGAGCAATTTTCTTATTTATAAAAAATGTAAGTTATAATATTACATTGAACTTCAGGTGTGCTGGTTAGAATCTAATGTAAAGTACAATGATCTGTACGATTTTACATAAATTGTTTCATTATTGGTAAGATGTCTGGTGCAATTAAATTGAGAAGATCTGATTGAATGTGAAGTGTCATCTGTCAGGACGGAAAATTTTTATCTGCTACAACAACGAATTGTTCGTGTATGGATGATCGTCCAACAAACAACTTCCAGCCTGATCCTGGTGGTCAACAACTTCCTGGAAAAAGCGAACTCCGTCTCGAAGGTGTGAGACCATAGAGTGTTATTTTTGTTCATGATGAATGTGATACGGTACTGCACGTCTGAATGTGAGACCATAGAGTGATATTTTTTATGAGACAATGTGTGATACGGACAGGAACGTCTGGAAGGTGTGAGACCATAGAGTGTAATTTTTGTTCATGAGACATGTGTGTACGGTACATGACACGGTCGGGAAGGTGTGAGACCTAGAGTGTATATTTTGTCATGAGACATGTGTGATACGGTACATGACACGGTCTGGAAGGTGTGAGACCATAGAGTGTATATTTGTTCATGATGACAATGTGTGATACGGTACATGACACGGTCTGGAAGGTGTGAGACCTAGAGTGTATATTGTGTTCATGATGACAATTGTGAACGGTACATGACACAGTCTGGAAGGTGTGAGACCATAGAGTGTATATTTAGTTCATGATGACAATGTGTGATACGGTACATGACACGGTCTGGAAGGTGTGAGACCATAGAGTGTATATTTTGTTCATGATGACAATGTGTGATACGGTACATGACACGGTCTGGAAGGTGTGAGACCATAGAGTGTATATTGTGTCATGATGACAATGTGTGATACGGTACATGACACAGTCTGGAAGGTGTGAGACCAGAGAGTGTATATTTTCATGAGTGACAATGTGTGATACGTACATGACACGGTCTGGAAGGTGTGAGACCATAGAGTGTATATTTTTGTTCATGATGACAAGTGTGATACGGTACATGACACGGTCTGGAAGTGTGAGACCATAGAGTGTATATTTTGTTCATGATGACAATGTGTGATACGGTACATGACACGGTCTGGAAGGTGTGAGACCATAGAGTGTATATTGTGTTATGATGACAATGTGGTGATACGGTACATGACACGGTCTGGAAGTTGAGACCATAGAGTGTATATTTGTTCATGATGACAATGTGTGATACGGTAACTGACACGGCTGAAGTGTGAGACCATAGAGTGTATATTTTGTTCATGATGACAATGTGTGATACGGTACATGGCACGGTCTGGAAGGTGGAGACCATAAGTGTATATTGGTCATGATGACAATGTGTGATACGGTACATGACACGGTCTGGAGTGTGAGACCGAGGTGTATATTGTGTCCATGATGACAATGTGTGATACGGTACTGACACGGTCTGGAAGTGTGAGACCGATGAGTGTATATGTGTCCATGATGACAATGTGTGATACGGTACATGGCACGGTCTGGAAGGTGTGAGACCATAGAGTGTATATTTTGTTCATGATGACAATGTGTGATACGGTACATGACACGGTCTGGAAGGTGTGAGACCATAGAGTGTATTTGTGTTATGATGACAATGTGTGATACGGTACATGGCACGGTCTGGAAGGTGTGAGACCTAGAGTGATATATTGTGTCCATGATGCTTGTGATGCGGTACATGACACGGTCTGGAAGGTGTGAGAGCATAGAGTGTATATTTGTCAGATGACAATGTGTGTACGGTACATGCACGGTCTGGAAGGTGTGAGACCATAGAGTGTATATTGTTCCATGATGACAATGTGTGATAGCGGTACATGACACGGTCTGGAGGTGTGGAGCCATAGAGTGTATATTTGTTCATGATGACAATGTGTGATACGGTACATGGCACGGTCTGGAAGGTGTGAGACCATAGAGTGTATATTGTGTCCATGATGCACATGTGTGATACGGTACATGACACGGTCTGGAAGGTGTTGAGACCATAGAGTGTATATTTTGTTCATGATGACAATGTGTGATACGGTACATGACACGGTCTGGAAGGTGTGAGACCATAGAGTGTATATTTTGTCATGATGACAATGTGTGATACGGTACATGACACGAGTCTGGAAGGTGTGAGACCATAGAGTGTATATTTTGTTCATGATGACAATGTTGATACGGTACATGACACGGTCTGGAAGGTGTGAGACCATAGAGTGTAATTGTGTTTCTATACAGATGTTGTGATACGGTACATGACACGGTCTGGAAGGTGTGAGACCGTAGAGTGTATATTGTGTCCATGATGACAATGTGTGATACGGTACATGGCACGGTCTGGAAGGTGTGAGACCATAGAGTGTATATTTTGTTCATGATGACAATGTGTGATACGGTACATGACACGGTCTGGAAGGTGTGAGACCATAGAGTGTATATTTTGTTCATGATGGCAATGTGTACTGCAGTACACAGGACAACAGGCGCAAATACAGCGAGATACTTTAGAAAGAAAATTCCGCAAACACAACCGTAAATGACTTCTTCATTATCATTTGAGACTTCGACCCCAAAATGTGCTTTGTACGTTCGTCATTTCCGCCACATTACACTAAATTACCGCCATTTCCGCCACATTACTGAAATCTGCCCATATATGGTGAATTGGTTGCTTTCTAGAGGCACATTCTATTCTGCAACAATTTATTAATGCCAGATTGTACACAGCAATGCCAACAAAAGCAATGCCAACAAATTTTATCTTGTTTGTTTTATGTCAGATTGTACAATGGTAGATTACAATTTAAATCTGGTCTGTTGTTCATCGACCAATTTCATTGCACCGTGTATGGGCCCCTTTAGCAGACTAACCTGAAGAGGAGGAGACATGGCTTAGAAGCAGGGCAGAGCTGAATGAAGGTCTATCCCAACCAGTCACTAGAAGTCACTGCTGCATATACTTTACTTCAGGGTTCTTCTAATGGCACTTTAGGCCGTGGCCTACACAGAAATCCAGCCCTGGCAAATTGGTACTTGTCTATTGGTGAAGCAATTAGTGTAAGATTGGGGTATCTGTGCTGAAGGGATACTCTAGAACTCCAGAGTATTACATGTACACTAAAGAACTATAAAACTGTTTAAAGATTAATATTTTGGGTTTCTTAATGGTCTCCTTTTTAAAACTTAAATATCCTGGGGCTACATTTGTTAGTCAAACTGGTAAGTAGTTTTCTTTTGCTATGGCTTTCAAGAATAAGTATGCTGTAAAAAAAGAAAATAAAAATGTAATGTTAGTGGAAAGCTGCAGCTTAAACAACAATTTTGCAGTTTTTTTTTTCTTTCCCCCCCCCCCCCCCCCCCTCCCCAACCTTTTTAGTAGTTGCTTGCTTCGTCAACCTGTATATAGGACTTTGTAGCTCCGTCCACCAAGATTTCCTTGCTCCTCCAGCTTCCTGGGCCTCAACATGTAATTTCCCTTAGTTACGCGCACCCTCGCCACGTGCGTGTAATGTCATCTTGCCACAACACTTCATTTTGGCCTGTCACTGCCCCTTTAAGAGATTCCCTCCCTAGCCCGTTCTGGCCTACCTGCCATTCTCCTATTTTCTTCACACCTGACAAGTATGGTGACATAGCAGGCCACAGTTACCCGGTGTTTCTAGGCCTAACCGGTGACCTTCCATTTACAGCTGCTTTATCTGGCTTGTATCTCTTTACTGTACCCGGTTGCATTTACGATTTCCCTATTTTACTGACCGTTCTTGTCTTCCTCACAGGAATTGCAATGATGCCACAGAGCTTGCCGCTTCTTCTGAGTCTGAAACTGCCATATCTGCTCGGTCTGGAATGAAACCTTACTGCAATGCTGCCTCCACATTTTCTTTTCCTACCATGTTGAGCCACTTTTGCACCGCTTCAGGTAATCCCTCCATTTTTACGATGCAGCCAGACCTGTGCAAGGATTTTCTTTAAGGACGGCTCCTCAGTAACTGATTTCTCCTCACAGGTCTGTCCTTTTATAACCTCAGAAGGTAAGCACCTGTTTTTCTTCCTGATAGCAATACTGTTTTTAAAGCTGTCCTCAACCCATGTCCCTGAAGTGGCTATTTGCTGTTACAGTTTCATTCTATGAAGGACTGTTTCAACTATTTAGCTCATATGGAGGAAAGAAGGGCACCGTTTCGTAGCTGAAAGTGTGTAAATTTTAGAAATATAATGATTTTGGAGAGTGTTTAGTTAGAAAATCTGAATGCTGTTTGAAAATGAATACAATACAAAATTAATTCATTAAATTCGGTGTTAGTTAGTGGCCATGTCTTGGTGAACACCCATGCATGTAAGATACCGTTGGACTCGGAACTTTTAAGAGATTGATATTTTGTCGCATTTTAGTTATGTTTTTCTAACTTTCAATCATGCTTTTCATTTTTTTTTTTTTTTTTTCAGAAAATCAGGTAAAACCATGACATTCTATGAAGGACTTCATACAAAATTCTACTCGTATTTGTGAAAGAATTGCACCGTTTGAAGATGAAAGTGTGCAATTTCCCAAAATATATAGTTTGTGATGGGTATTTTTTTTTTTTTTTGAAATGCAAAACGGACTGATTTTATTTAGTCTAATTACACTTAAACATTTGTTCCTTCAAGGATAGTTGCTGGCCCTGTCTCAGTGTAGTAGAGGTTGATTTGGGACACTTGTCATGGAAGTTTAGTTATGATTTTCTAACTTCGATACATGCTTTTACTTCATGTTTTAAGAATCTTTTAAAAGCATATTTTATGTAGCACTGCATTTACAATTCTGCCTGTATGTATAAAAGAATGGCACCATTTGGTAGCAGATGGTGTGTAGGTTGCAAACCTATATAGGGGAAGATTTAATATGGGCCAAATCCCATAGTGTAGTGGTTAGCGATGGACGAACTTTCTGAAGTTAGGTTAGTTTCCAAACTTCATTAGAAGTTCAGGTAGTTTGAAAACAAACCTGTTAAAGGGGAAAAAATTAGTTTGAAAATTTCAGATTACATACAGTAAAAATATCAATGGTAACTTACTGTAAATGACTGTAGCACCTGGGAAATGGTCTGGGGAACATGTCACAATCACCAAAACTTGTTTAAACACTACCTTCCCTCCACTACCGCATCCACTCTTCTTGTGCCTGATATCACTACTCAGCACCGAGTAGTGACGTCAGCGGCCATGCAAAGCATGCGGCAGCCGGACAGGTAAGTGACTCGAGTATAAGTCGAGGTTCAATTTTTAGGCTATTTTTATAGACTAAAAACCTCAACTTATACTCCAGTAGATAAGTATTGAATTTGCACAAATTGTAGGTGTACGTTCAGTAAAGGAGTTAGGTCACAGTCACACTTCGCCGCAATTGCACACCGAATCACATGCGATTTCGGTGTGTTTGCGCATGCGTTTTCTTCATTAGGTATAGGAAACTGCATGCGATTGCAATTAAAAATGCGGAACACCAATCGCATGTGCAATCGCAACGCACCCGAAAACGCGTTTTCGGTACTTTGCCGCGTTTTCAATGATCTGAAAAAAACGCAAATGCAAGAAAAACACGATAGTGTGGATTAGCCTTAAGTTATAAATATATAAATATGCACTTGGGTATGCTTGAAAGGCATACCAATATTTTATTCAATAGTTTGTGATTATTTAAACATATATTTGTAGTTTTTAGAAATAGTTTGAGAATAGTGACCTTTTTAAAAGACATATGATCACAAGTTAGTATTTTTCTAACACAGCTTATGTGTATAAGAAAGGATATATCTAAAATAACGTGTCCACCCTAACAATTTTTTCATGTAATGTTGTCACCCTTGCCCAACCTTAACCGCCGTGTCAGAATGTTACAAAAAAATTTTGAACGTTACTTACAGCCCCTCCATTCTCCGGCACACTGATCTGGCTCCCTGCTTGCCAGAACTTGCAAGCAGGTGCCGGACCTGCAGCCACGTCTGTGATTCGCAGAGAGGTAACGGGAATGACGGGCTGTAAGTAGCGTTCAAAGCTTGCCATTGTCCTCTCAGAGGACAAGGAGGCAGAAACCTTTTGTACAGGAAGATACCTCCCACTCTTTAGTTGCCTGGACTTTGGACATGCACTGCAGAGGAACCATAAGGTGCAGAGATTTTTTTTAAACTATACAGAGGGGCCAGTAGTGGGTTACATTTAAGTTTGGGGGCTGGACATGCATTTAACTTGTTTTTACCAATCAAAATTATGCAATTACTCAAATCGGTAACCCTCGAATGTATCCTTTAATTTTGGTAACTCTCCAATATAGCCTTTTGATTACCGTAACCCTCGAATGTAGCCTTTCCATTTTGGTAACCCCTCGAATGTCGACTTTCCATTTTTCTTTGTATGGGTCGGTATCCCTCGAATTTGCCATAACCCTCGAATGTAGCATATGGAGACCTGACCCCTACATTACCACCCTGGAGTTTGACATCAAAAACAGTGACAATTACCCCCTCAATACCACTCAGGAGTTTGATATCCAAAACAGTGACCATTAACCCCTACATTACCACCCAAGAGTTTCACATCAAAAACAGTGACCATTACCCCCTCAATACCACCCAGGAGTTTCAGATTCAAAACAGTGACCATTAACCCCTACATTATCACCCAGGAGTTCGAGACCCAAAACAGTGACCATTAAAGGGCAAGTCAAGCCTAAAAATCGGTAACTTTTAAAATGATTATTACCCCCCCAAATACTCACTTTTGCAAGGTTCATAAAGATCAAAGACGCCCCAGAGCTTGCTTACCTGACCCGGACCCTCGTCGGCTATTCCATGCCCCCTGCTCCTGTTTCAAGATCATTGCGAGCTAAAAAAAAAAGCGAGGGGCTTCTGCGCTGACAGCCACTCCTCTTCCTGGTCGCGGCTGTTAGGCAATTGGGCGTGACATCACATCGTGCACTTACAGCCGCAATCAGGAAGTGGAGCAGCTGTCAGCAACAGACATGGAGTAGAAACAACGAGGGTCTGGTTCAGGTAATTAAGTTCTGGGGGACTTTTGAAGTTTAGGAACCTCACGAAAGTGAGGTTTTGGGAGGTAATAATCACTTAAAAAGTTACTTATATTTAGGCTGGACATTCCCTTTAACTCATCAATACCACCCAGGAGTTTTAAATTCAAAATAGACCATTAACCCCTTAAATGGTATGTCCACCCCCAAAACTACAATTTAACCCACTACTGGCCCCACTCTGGAGGAAAATTAAAGGAGACCCATTTGGAGCATGGAGGGTAAGGATTTTACTGCACTACAAAGTCCAAAACACTGGCCACCAGAAGCCTGGCCGAGTCCATATAGGACTCTGCCTCCTGTCTCTCCTCCTGAAAAAAAATGACATGCGCACTGCAGCCCTCCCTCCCGGTTTCCTTTCCCTCTGCTGCCTCTCAGCCAATCACGGACACGGCTGCCAGTTAGGCCGCCTTTTGACATCCAAAACAGTGTCTATTAACCCCTACATTTCCACCCAGGAGTTTGAGATTAAAAACTGTGACCATTAACCCCTCAATACCACCCAGGCATTTGAGATCCAAAACAGTGACCATTAACACCTACATTACCAATCAGGAGTTTGAGATCCAAATAAGTGATATTAATCTCTACATTGTTGTTGATCACTGGAATTTAACAGTTGAAATGTTTGTGAAAGTTACGATAAGAATTTTTTTGTTTCTGTACACATGATTAAAGGTAAAGTAATTAAACAATGAGAAAAATGATTGGTGTCGTGTTTTGTTATTAATGAGCAATTTATTAGGTCTAGGGGTATACCAATCCCTGTTTTCATTCAACATTCTTGCAAACCTATTTGCTTTCCCCCTGCTCTAGTAGATGTCTGGATAGTTCAAACCTCCCATAATTATAACCTGGCTCAATTGGAAATCAGTTTGCATTTATAATAGTAAGTGTGTCTAGTACACCTCGCCAATAGAAGGGCGTAATGTCTTAATACAACCTCTAAAGCTGTGTATGTCACTGATTTCACATGTCTCTGTATAGACGGACTTGCATGTAAAAATGAGAGATTCAATAATTATCTTCCCCACTGTAACTGTCACCTCTGATTGCAGAAATACTGCAACTAAAATCATCTAATTATTTCTTTATTTTTTTTAGCCCTCCTTCCTAGTGGGTAACAACTGTTTGTTTTTTTTGTTTAATGCACAGTCTTGTTTAAAGATATGATACAGGAAGGTCACCGAGTAGTTACTTGACAGAGAGGGTTAGGGTTAGGAATAAGTATAAAGGAAACACTCTAGTATTAAGGTTGCATAATTAAGTAGATGGTTTCAATGTATAATGACCAAAAGCAGGACCAGTTGGTAACAATAAAACCTTTTTATTAAAAGAAATATAGGAACAAAGTAAAAACTATGAAATAATGGAGATACATTTACAGACAGAACATTTTGTTCAATTAGAAGTCTTAACATAAAATAGTTCATTAGTGTGGCTTATATTCACATATTAAGAGAAATATAAAACTGTTGAAACATGCACAAACTTTATTTCTGTCGATCACAACCAAAATACTGTAACACTATTTCTCTCTGTAATGTATGGGAGAGACAACCCTTTGAATAATCAGGATTTTGACATCTAGTGGTCATTTTTCAGAAAGCAACTCATGGTGATATTCCAATAACATTCCAGTAACATTAATAACATTTAAAAAAAAAAGAGCATTCAAAGCAACTAGTAATTTAATATACTACAAGAAAGCATAAAATAATCGTATAAAAGGCAAACAACGTGGAAAGCCCATGCTACAGCCCTCCAGCTACTAAATCTATTGAAATCTTTCCCATCAATTGTTTTCTATTGACCAGTATCAGTGATACAATTGGCCATATTTACAAACGCGGTATCGCAGATTAGCGATACCGTGCGTTATCACTAAACTACGATGGCCTCCACGATTGTACATTTATGCCAGTGTTTTTTAGTTACCAAAGGTTCATTCATAGAATACCATGCGATCGTAAACTACCGCAACGGTATTCTATGGGGGATCATAAATCTATGATCGCAGTTGAAGATTTAGGATTGCAGTCCTAAATTTATGATCGTTTTAAAGTTGTTTGTATATTTATAGTGATTGTAAACATATCTACAAATTCATAGAGAATAAATGTTCTATGTACACAATGAGCTACATCCTCATAGCAAACCAATATGGCAGCTCCCATCCTTATGTATAAATACAAATATACAGAGAAGCAATATTCTATGAGCACAGTAGGATATACTATTATACGGCACTGCCTAAGGGAAACAATATGGCAGCTCCCATCCATATGTATAAATACAATATACAGAGAATATCTGATCAATTAGATCAACTGGGTTGATCTAATTGATCATCCGACTGGATCTCTCAATTCAGAATGACTTGTACAAGAATCTGTGGTAATAATGTAACCAGAAAAATCCCAATTAGCATATCACAGCCAAGTGTTAAGGGCGTGATTGGATAGTGGCTAAGAGGTGTTATAGGAACGCCCAGGGTAAGGTGTCAACAGCATTGTACATGGCAGACAGAGTTGATGTCGAACCCCCCCCCACCTCTATTTATGCTGCATCTTAAGGATAAAGGACATACCTTTGAAGATTGTAATGATAACATATTGGCAAAGGAACGTGACTGGTTCAAGAGAGGTGTTAAGGAGGCCTTTTATGTAAAAATAAAGAAACCAAGCCTAAATAGAGGTGGGGGGAGTTCAAAACCATCTGTCTGCCATGTACAATGCTGTTTTGACACCTTACTCTGGGCGTTCCTATAACACCTCTTAGCCACTATGCAATCACGCCCTTAACACTTGGCTGTGATATGCTAATTGGGATTTTCCAGGGTACATAATTGCCACAGATACTTGTACAAGTCCTTCTGAATTGAGAAAGCCAGTTGATCTAACTAAATACAACAGATATAACATGACCTGGATGAATGAGAACATTAACAAGCAATAAACAGAGAATAAAAGTTTAATGCACACAATAACCTATACCTTCATATAGTGCTAACCAGGGGAAACACTATGGCTGCTCCTACACATTTCTAAAACTAAATATGTAATACAGTCAAATTTAATGCATAATACTCACATAATATGTATTTAAAGAGAAATATGTCTGTCATCCAATAACATGACTATTATATGAAGAAGGAAAATAATAGTTTATTTGTCATGGTATATCTGTGGCATTCAGTTAGATCAACTGGACTTGAAGACCTTAAATCGAATCTTTAGCACTTTCAGGTGCCGTATTTGTGTTTCAATCTCCACTGCTCCCGCTGTCACAGTAATAAAAGTCCATTTATACCAAAAATTATAGAGAGAACACTCACCCAGGTAATACTGCAAATCGCTTAATTTATTCAGTGATTTGCAGTATTACCTGCATGAGTATTCTTTCTAATTTATGGTATAAATTCTTGAAGACCTTTCGACTGGAATCCAGTCATTGACTGGATTCCTCCCACACAGACCAGCAAAGTTGCCGCACCCATGATGTGGCTTAAAGATCCTATTCAGTGTATGGCTGTCCCTGTACGCTGGAAAGTTTAATAACACCTCTTAGCTACAAGGAAATCAACGCTTTGCATTCGGGAGGTCCATCACCCATTCATGTTATACAGAGGTCACTGACCCCTTGCTGTTATATGGAGGTCCTTGACCCCTTGCTGTTATAAGGAGGTCCCTGACCCCTTGCTGTTCTATGGAGGTCCCTGTCCCCTTAATGTTATATGGAAGGTCATTGACACCTTGCTGTTATATGAAGGTCCCTGATGTGGTAAATGACAATTGAGATACATTCCAGAGTGTTTATTGGCAACAAATTCCTGTCAAGTTATTTTGAATTGAGAAATCCAGTTTGATGACTAGTTGATTGAAGGAATTATATAGATATGAGTAAAATCCTCTACCAACTACCTAGGGTACAATTGGAGGTGAGGGAAAGAAAGTAGTGCAGAGTGTTACACATTTCTAGATTGAGATGTTGGTAAAGTTTTGGATGCTTTCTCATAATAGAACTGGGAAACATCTTATTGTATCAACCCTTTAGTTTATTTTCCTTGTCTCCATTTAAACTCCAAACATTGGTAGATTACATGCAGCACTGAACTTTTGGCACTATAAACACCAACCAGCAAACACTGGAAACCATGTTTATGCTATGTTAAATTGAAAGGTGATTCTTATGTATTGTTGGCTCACAGTTTATAATTAAGGGTTCAAGTCTATTTATGGGGTTTGTTGGGAGAGTGCTCTGTTATTCTCCTCACCATTTGTAAAATACTGTTGGCATTCTGGGTCCCCTCTAACAATTGGTGATCCAGGGAGAACTTTGCCGGTACTGGGATTCACACACCAACATTCTCCGCGCTGACCATTCACAGACATCTTACACTGGAAGAAAGAACGGGACATAATTAGGGGGGGGGGGGGGGATGTACAAAGATAAACCTCGAAAAGCAAACAGGTTTATGAAGGGGCAAGTTTAGAACTGGCTTCATTTCAATGCAATTTACAGAGTTCTGCTGGTATGTTTCTATCTATCAATCACTTATCTATCTTTATCTATCTATCTATCTGTAATCCCTTTATGGTGTACATAATACTCTATAGTGTGACACTACTTACTGTATTGTATACTTAATATGCTCACTGTACAGTGTTACTACTCCTTATATAATGCCAGTACTCACTGTATGGTGTATATAATATTTCACTGTATTTGTCAGTACATGTTGTATGGTGTCAGTATTCACTGTATAGTGCCACTACTCACTGTATGGTGGATATAATACTTTCACTGGTGTCATTACATGTTGTATGCTGTCAGTAAGCACTGTAGGGTGTACATCATATGTTCACTGTATGGTGTCAGTACTCACTGTATGGTGTGCATACTATGTTCCCTGTACAGTATTAATACTCACCGTAGGGCGTACATACTACTTTTAGGGTATGTGGCTACTTCTCACTGCTTGTTGTATAACATCCTTTGATTGTATGGTGTCAGTACACGTTGGATGGTAATCACTGTATGGTGCACATACTAATTTCATTGTATGGGGTTAGTACTTACTGTAATTGTACATTCTATGTTTACTGTCCAGTTTCAGTACTCACTGCATGGTATGCAAACTAATTTCACTGTACATTTCACACTATAGAGTGTTAATTCTATTAGGGCTATGTATCGAGAGACGCTGTTGCTCTCTATTGCCCCTTTGAGGCAATGCACCACTCGCTTGTGTCTGTATGATGTATCTACTGCTTTAACTGTATGGTGTCAGTACACACTGTTTGATGTCAGGATTCACTTATGGTTTATATAGTATATTCACTGAACAGTATTGAAACTCATTGTAAGGTATACATACTAAGTTCCCTGTATAGTGTCAGTACTCACTGAATTGTGTACATAATACTTTCATTGTATGGTGCCCAGTCACTGTATGGTGTACAAAGTATATTAACAGTACAGTGTCAGAACTCACTGTAGAGTGTACATACTAATTTCCCTGTAATGTGTCAGTACTCACTGTATGGTGTACATACTGTCAACTGTACAGTTTCAGTACTGACAGTATTGTTTACATACTACTTTCACTGTATGGTGTAGATACTAAATTCACTATATGGTGTCAGTACTGACTGTAATGTGTACATACTACATTCCATGTGTAGTGTACATACTACTTTTACTGGGTGGTGTCAGCAGTGCTCACTATATGCTGTTCATAGTATATTCACTGAATGTTGTCAGTACTTACTTTATGATGTACATACCATGTTAACTGTACAGTTTTGTACTCTCTGTATGGTGTACATACTACTTTCACTGCATAATGTCAGTACTCACAGAATGTAGGACATAGTATGTTCACTGTTATATGGAGGTCCATGACATTTTGTGTTATTTGGAGGTACCTGACACCTTGCTGTTTTATGGAGGTCCCTTACATATTGCTGTTATTTGGAGATCACTGACACCTAGCTTTTAGGTAGGTCCCTGTTGCCTTGCTGTTATATGGAGCTCCCTGACCCCTTGCTGTAATATGGAGGTACTCGACCCCTTGATGTTATATGAAGGGTCCCTGCCACCTTGCATTCAGGAGGTCCCTGACACTTTGCTGTTATAAGGAGGTCCCTGTTCAGTACCACTGTTCAGCACTCTCTGTAGAGTATACATACTACTTTCACTGTAAGGTGTCAGTACACACTGTATGGTTCATATATTACTTCACTGTATTGTTTCAGTACACACTGTTTGAAAACTTACTTTATGGTGTACATACTACAGTACATTCAATATATAGTGTCAGTTCTAACTGTAGGGTGTACATACTACATTCACTGCAAGGTCTACATACTATGTTCACTGTTTGGTGTCCGTACTTACTGTTGTGTGGAGGTCCTCGGTTCTCAGACTCCACTGCCAGGAGGTCCAACTTATAATGCAACGTAGTAAAAAATGAGAGAGTCCTCCAAATGAAACTGAAAAACGTGTTACATAGTTTTATTACCCCTTCTGCACACAACACGGCAACATTTTGGGCAAAGCAGTGCCTTTTCTCAAGGCATGAGAAAGGGCACAGCTTTGCCCGAAAAACTTTGCTGTGTTGTGTGCAGAAGGGGTTAATAAAATGATGTACCACATTTTTTAACTTGTGTACATTAAGTGTTCACTGTACAGTGTCTGTACTCACTGTATGGTATACATATTATATTCACTGTAAATAGGCAGTATTCAATGTATGATGTGCATACTTTGCTCACTGTACAGTGTCATTACTCACTGTAGGGTTTACACACTTTGTTCCTTGTTCACTGTTCGTACTCACTGTAAGATGTACATATAAAGTTCAATGTACAGTGTCAGTACTCACTGTAAGATGTAAATATAATGTACACTGTCAGTACTCACTGTAAGATGTACATATAATGTTCACTGTACAGTGTCAGTACTCACTGTGTGGTATCCATAAAACTTTTATGGGGTCATTACTAACTTTTATGTATAGATACTACTTTCTCTGTATGGTTTCAGTACTCCCTATATAGTGTATAAATTAAATTCTCTTTGTAGTTTGAGTAATCAATGTATAATATACGTTTTATGTTTCTGTATGGTGTCATTACTTTATAGTGTACATACTATATTCACTGTGACAGTACTCACTGTATCTTTTACATAATACATTTACTGTACTGTTTCAGTACTCTCTGTAGGTTGTACATACAACTTTCACTGAATGAATTCTGTGTGTACACTGTAATACTCACTGTTGGGTGTATATACTTGTTTCTCTGTATAGTGTCAGTACTCACATGTGGTGTATATAGTATGTTCACTGTACAGTGTTAGTACTCATTGTATAGTGTACATTATATGTTCACTGTATGGTGTTAGTACTCAATGTTTACTGTATGGTGTTAGTATTCATATTAAAGTGTACATTATATGTTTACTGTAATTTTTCACTTCCTAGTGTAGTAACACAAATAAAAATGAGAGATCTGTAGGGAGATGGAAAAACTACCCATGCTCAGTCCCAATGCCTAAGTTGCAACACTGGCTTGTCCCGGTTTGGTTAAATAAAGATATTGAAGCAATTTATGTGTAAACAGAAAACTAGATTGGCTGTAAATGTCTCCACCATAAAACATAAATGTTAATACAGCAATTCTTAGTTTTAATTAAACCCATTAATCAGGTTAAATGAAAAGTCTCCTAGCCCTAATTATTATGTTCTTCTTCCATCTTGATTTCTGTAGACTTTGTCCTGGCCATAGTGGAACATCCATTTACCTGTTTGAGATTAAAGAATCCATTCTTGTCACAGTTTGGGATATGAAGAGCATAGAGATGTTCGAGGGGACCTCGGTCATCAGGTAGATGCATGGAAGAGATTCGCTCCAATACCTGGTCTAGCTGCAGCTGACAGAAACTCTGACAAATAATAAAATACTGATTATTTTACCAATCATCCACACTATGTTGTATACTGTAACATCTATATTTACAACCATATTGTAGTGTTCATTTAAAAATACATTCTACATTAAATAATCTCCCTGGTTATTTCAATAAAACCCATTAGTGTCCTGCGTATATGTACATAAAGTCAGATCTCTCCCAGCATTTACAAAAACAAAGGACTTTATCAATAATAACTGCAAGATTAGAAATCCTGGTACTCGCCTTAACATAAATAGAAGTGTGGATCGTATTCCTTTTTTTTTCGTGAATTTGCCTCTACAATGGGACCCACCCTTCTGTCATTAACGTTATTTACTTCAAGGGGTCTGAGGTTAAAGAAGGGGTTCCCCTGCTGCAGAAAAGAGGATCATAGGGGGTGTTGCTGCTGCAAAGGAGGAGCATAGGGGTGTTCCTGCTGAAGAGAAGGAGGAGCATAGAGGTGTTCCTGCTGCAGAGAAAGAGGAGCATAGGGTTGTTCCTGCTGCAGAGAATGAGGAGCATAAGGTTGTTCCTGCTGCAGAGAAGGAGGAGCATAGGGTTGTTCCTGCTGCAGAGAAGGAGGAGCATAGGGGTGTTCCTGCTGCAGAGAAGGAGGAGCATAGGGTTGTTTCTGCTGCAGAGAAAGAAGAGCATAGGGTTCTTCCTGCTGCAGAGAAGGAGGAGCATAGGGTTCTTCCTGCTGTAGAGAAGGAGGAGCATAGGGTTGTTCCTGCTGCAGAGAAGGGGGAGCATCTGTTTGGACCTGCTACAGAAAAGGAGGAGCATTTCACCATGTTTTTACAGGTTACGAATAAATAATTTACCCTTTGGGGCCTTTTCTTATCATCATTCTTATTGGATTTAGACCTTTGCTGCTCATTAGCTCTCTCTCTGTTTATGGCCTGCTCTTTTATGCCAGGTCTTGAAGGTTTCCTCAGTACAAATTCTCCAGTTGACACTGGACCAGCATCAACATTATTCTCTACCATCATATTATCTGTTCGTTCTTCGGGTAGGTCTGCGGGGGAAATACAAAATATTGTGTAAATTGTAAATGTCAATAGCCTTATTGTAAAAGTAGTCTACATTAGGCATGGAATTGATTGAACCTTGATTAGTCAAGTTAGAAGTATCTGAGTAGTTTGAGACATATCTTGTGTAGGGCATGATTTTAACATGACCTCCAAGCAGGCAGTACTTGCTAAACTTGCAAAATGTCATGCAAAGGTGCAAAATTATTGTTTATGTCAGCACTAGGGATGGCCGGTTCGCAGATCCGAACCCGGATCCGCCGCGGATTTATCCCGTTCGCGAACGACGGGCTTTTCCGGATTTTCCACCTTCCGAACTTCCGTACCGCGGATTTCTCGTATTTTTGGGAATTTTTGAACATACGGTAAAAACTCGTAATTTCGAAAATACGAGGATTTCTCTTAATTCCGCAAATATGTATTTTCGAAATTACGAGGATTAATCGTATTTTTGAAACGCGTAATTTCGAAAATTTTCGAAAATACAAGAAATCTCGTAATTTTGAGCATATTTTTTCATTTAATGGGCCGCTCGCGGATTTTCTAATTTTCGAATTTTTTCAAAAATTCGCAGATCCTCGAGCGGACCGTATTTTGCGAAGTTCGGACATCTCTAATCAGCACATGTACCACACGTACTCTTATTTACCTGCTCGTATATCACTTTCAAACCATCTATAAGCACCTGAGAAGATAAATATTTAAAATATTTTTCCAAATGCGGAGTGATGCAGTTGTCTTGATTTAACTATACACATCGCTGAATCTTACTTTACATTGTACATGCCCTATTTACAGAGCTAGTTTTTGCCACGTGGAATTCTTCCACAAAGACATGAAAGTCAGTCCTCTAATGCAAAAAGAGCACCTACCTACTGCCAACAGCTTCATCAAACAAATAAATAAAATGAAGATCCATCAAAATAAAACACTCTCAAGCAATGTTCCCTCTAACTTAAAATCAGCTGTGTGCACAGAAATATATATGCGGTGTGCACCATTTTAAACTGTGTGCGCAGGTCTTCAGAGTTTTGTGCACGCGCAAGAGTGCGCAGCTTAAAGGGAACATTAGTCTCAAGTCCACACCTGGAATTTCATGTATTCAACACATCTGTAAAAAATACGATGTAATAATACCTTCTATTGGCTAAAATGATTGAAAATGCAGGCGTGCGATCGGGAGAGCAGGACAGCGCGGCTGTCAGTTCAGAAGGACCTGCGAGTGGAGCGCCAGGTAAGGTAAGTTTGGATGTGTCCCCTGAGCAAACTATTATTCACAGGGAGGTGAGAATACGCATTCTCACCTCCCTGTGAATAATAGAAACAATTGGCAAACACTTATTTTTTAGGTGCACAGGTACACAGGTGCTCTTATATACACACACACTCTTATTCACACACACATTTGTTCTTTTACACACATGTTCACACGTTCTTATACACACACATGTTTTTATACACACGCTTGCCCCAGCAGCCTCCATGAGGAAGTTTAGCAGACACTGTCAGTACCTGTGAGACAGAGTGTGTAACATGTGCAGTTGCACCCCTGGGTTTGTGCTTTATATAGTTCCCTCCTGCTTTGCTATGGGGATTGATTTCCAGCATCGGAAAAGCTAAAGAAGTTCAAGCAAGGGACCAGGGTCATAACTGCAGGGGCCCAGGCCCCCCCACAATATTGGAGGATGGGCCGCTGAACCACCCTCTCCCTTCCCCGAGGTCCATAATCAGCGGTTTTCAAACAGCTGATTGCGCGTATGAAGGAAACATATATGTGATCAGCTGATTAAAAGACAGTTTTAATCAGCTGTTTAAAAACAGCTGAACGTGGAGGTTTTCGCAGGCCCTCTTACCTTTCTTTGGGGGGGAGTGGCAGGGGCGGTAATTACGCCACTGCAAGGGGTGTGCGCAATTTAAGAGGCATACGCTGCATGCATTTTTTTAAAACAGATGGATAGATATGGAAACTATGGACAGTGGGATTATACCCCAAAATCTGTCCCGTCTAAACCCTACATATTTATATGTGTGCGTGTATAAGAATATGTGTGCGTTACTTGTATACAATAAAATGTCATCTTCTGCATGTAGCACATTAGAGGGAACCCTGCTTACACGTGTTCACATTTCAACTTCCTGCGTATTACTGTTTTATTACATTTTTATTTCAAATTCTGCTGGATGTTAAGAATCAACACATTGGCTGTCTTGCGGAACCTAGATTTGTGACTGTGTAAAGGAACAGTTAATTATTGAATTTAAATATTTTGTTGTGTGCCGTCAGCACATTTAGAACATTCCTGTGCAAATAGTTAGAGGGCAAAAGAACATTTAAATTATCTTAAAGAATCCTGAGTGCTTGTCTAGTCTTGTTCAGGTAAGTCCCAGTGTTTCCTGGTTCCTTTAATAAAACATACATTTTAAATTTATTATTACAATTGTTAAATTTTCCTCATTGTAAGATACTTATGTTACCAAAACAGATCTTTAATTGATCCCTGAATGATTGTCTTCTGTATTAATCCAATAGCTGTGCGGGACTAAGCTGAACCAATTGCTGCTTTAGCTCATTGTTTAAACCGGCAGAAAAATAAAATAAAGGTAGCAGACACAATCAAATTTACAAGGAAAAAATATTCCAAAAATACCAATTATTCAAGAATACAATTTGATTTTATGCTATGACATTATGATTATTAAATACATGAATGAATTACATTGTATTTGTACAAATAGATAACAGGGGTGTGTACAAATAGACATCTGGGCCGCATGCTGAATTCCACATGCACTTCTTCTAGGGAAATCTAGGGCTTCAATAAACTCATATTAGAGCTAGTTCCCCCAGCCCCAACCGCTATAATATATTTTCCAGAAACTCCCCCGATCTTTACCTACCTTCCCTCTCTCTTGCAGCGTTCTGAACTGCCGGCAGCCGCTTCCGTGATTGTCTTCCGGGACGCGGCTGCCGGTCCCGTGCAGCGGAGGAAAGAGGGTAGGTAAGTAAAGATCGAGGTCGTTTCTGGAAAATATATTATAGCGGTTGGGGCTGGAGGAACTAGCCCTACTATGTGGCAAAAATTGGGGTAAGGGGTGGACATGCCCTTTAAATTTGTCTTCAATTCTTGTTTAACATACATACATACATACTCCCCCTCCTTTCTTATTAAATCTGTCATGTCTAAATAAGGAGTATGCTTCAATATTTACTGTCTAGTAACATAGTAACATAGTAACATAGTAATTAAGGTTGAATAAAGACATTCGTCCATCAAGTCCAACCTATTCCTTTTTTTTTTTTAACCCTACCTAACAGTTGATCCAGAGGAAGGCAAAAAACCCCAGCTAAAAAGGGGGGGGGGAAATTCCTTCCTGACTCCAAACGGCAATCGGAAAGTATCCCTGGATCAACCAGATCTATATGCATTAATACCAGTAATTCTCAATATTTTTTAGTTTTAGAAACTTATCCAGGCCTTTTTTAAAGTTATTCAATGAACTTGCCATTACCACCTCTGCTGGAAGACAGTTCCACAGTTTCACCGTTCTCACTGTAAAGAAACCTCTCCTAACCTGAAGATGAAACTTCTTTTCTTCCAACCTTAAAGGATGTCCACGAGTCCTCTGATATGACCTATTAGTGAACAATGCACCAGAGAGTTCACTGTATGGGCCATTAATATATTTGTATAAGGTTATCATGTCCCCACGCAACCGCCGCTTCTCCAATGTAAACAGCCCTAACTTGTCTAATCTGCCTGCATATTCAAGCCCCTCCATTCCCCTTATTAATTTAGTTGCCCTTCTCTGAACTGCCTCAATTTCCAAGATGTCCCTTTTGTATATGGGATTCCAAAACTGCACCGCATATTCCAAATGTGGCCTTACCAGTGCCTTGTAAAGAGGGAGAATAATATTTTTCTCTCTTGATTCCATTCCCCTCTTTATACAAGACAATATCTTGCTAGCTCTAGCTGTTGCTACCTGGCATTGTTTGCTACAGCTAAGTCTGTTATCTACCAGAACCCCCAAATCTTTTTCCATTTCAGATGCACTTAACACAGAGTTATTTATGGTGTAGGTGGCACAGGGATTATTAAATCCCAAATGCATCACCTTACATTTATCAACATTGAATCTCATCTGCCATTCTGCTGCCCATTTTGATAATCTATCTAGGTCTGCTTGCAGCACTTGCACATCATTGGAAGTTTCCAAAGCTCTGCATAGTTTAGTGTCATCAGCAAACACTGAGACCTTGCTCTCAATGCCCCCTTCTAAGTCATTTATAAACAGATTAAACAGAAGCGGCCCCAGTACAGAACCCTGAGGAACTCCGCTTAGAACTTTAGCCCACATAGATGTAGCTCCATTAACCACCACTCTCTGTTTGCGGTCCAATAACCAGTTCTCTATCCATGAACAAATGTTTTCTTCAAGGCCAACAGTCCTCAGTTTATACATTAGTCGCCTATGTGGCACAGTATCAAAGGCTTTTGCAAAATCCAAATATACCACATCCACAGCTGTGCCTGAATCTAACTTCTTACTCACTTCTTCATAAAAACCAATTAAATTTGTCTGGCATGATCTATTTCTCATAAATCCATGCTGACTACTACTAATAAGATGATCTCTGGAGACAAAGTCAAGGATATGATCCCTTAACAAAGTTTCCATCACCTTCCCTACCACTGATGTTAGGCTTACAGGTCTATAGTTACCAGGCTGTGAACGACTACCTTTTTTGAATATTGGTATTACATTGGCTTTTTTCCAATCCAGCGGCACATCCCCAGACAAAAGCGAATCTGAAAATATGAGACACAGTGGTCTTGCTAGAACTGAACTAAGCTCTTTTAAAATCCTAGGATGCAATCCATCTGGTCCTGGCGCTTTATTGATATTAACTTTGTCTAATTGATTCCGTACCATATCCTCTGTTATCCAATGTGAAAACTCTTCATTTCCTCCCTGCACATTGTTACAATCCCTACTGTAAGGATTCTCAACAGTAAAAACTGATGTAAAAAAACGGTTTAGCAGATTAGCCTTTTCGGCATCCTCTACAACCACCTCAGCTCCATTATTTAATGGTCCCACATTCTCAGTCCTCATTTTTTTACCATTTATATACTTAAAAAACATCTTGGGGTTGGACTTGCTTTGTTCGGCAATCCGTATTTCATTTTCTATTTTAGCTAGTTTAATTGCTTTCTTGCACTCTTTATTACAACTTTTGAAGTCCCTGTAAGCCTGTTCTGTGCCTTCTGCTTTCAAAATTTTAAAAGCCCTTTTCTTTTTTTCCATTTCCCTTTTTACCTGAGCATTAAGCCATGCAGGAGTGGACCTAATTTTTTTACACTTGTTTCCTAAAGGTACCGATTTGGAAATGTTATAGTTTAATATCCCTTTAAAAGTGGTCCACATCTGCTCAGTATCTTTACCTAGAAATCCCCCCCTTTTTAGCTGGGGTTTTTTGCCTTCCTCTGGATCAACTGTTAGGTAGGGTAAAAAAAAAAAAAGGAATAGGTTGGACTTGATGGACGAATGTCTTTATTCAACCTTATAAAACTATGTTACTGTTCTATGTTCTGCAGACAACATACTCCATGGAGGCTTATGAATAAGAGGTGCCTTTGCAATTTATTTGCAGCAGCCAGCTTTTTACTGGGTTTCTACAGTTAGATAACATCTGATTGGTTGCTGCAGATCAAAAGCACGTTAAAGTTATGCACCTTTTATAAAGTTAAGCCCCAAGAGTCCTTGTATCTGGACCAGGGAGAAGAGGCTTTTTATGAGGGGCTGATGCAATAAAAGGTGCAGAAATGTGCATGTGCTATTAATTTGTATCAACCAATTAGATTGACGCAGATTTTAAAAAAGGTGCAAAACTGCCCATGCTATTAAAGTTCCTACCTTATAACTGTTAATATTTAAAAGTTATAAATTCATTGCCAGGGCAAATTATATTATATTAATATTACCATTATTATTGGGGATTTATATAGCGCTAACAACTTCCTTTACAATTACATGTATACATTCACATCAGGCCCTGCCCCAAAGAGCTTACAATCTAAGCACATATATTTGATTGTGGGGGGAACCGGAGTGCCCGAGCAAACCCATACAACTCCTTGCAGATGTGTCCAAGGGTAGATTCAAACTCAGGACTTCAGCGCTGCAAGGCATTACTGCCTACATAAAAATAATCCAGACGATAATGATTTAACAATAATGAATCTATGTAAAGAGCTGTGGTTTTGGAAAAACCTTAAAAAAACCTTTTAATTACAGGTATTTATTATTGGACTGATTGTCTCCTGCTTGTAAGGGGAAGAAATCTATGATTGAAGGGGAAGTTGAAGATGATGATTCTGACCTAATGATGATGATCCTTTGGCTTGAACCTGTATAGATAATTTATTGGATTTCAGAGAGCAAGAAACCAAAACTGCATAATTTCAACAAATTCGTTGATCCTTGCTTTAGTGGGTTTGTTAAACATGAGTGTTGGAGATATGGAGATAATTACTAATAAACAAGGAGTAGTATGTCCTTTGGAAAGGTATATAATGGTTTCCATCGAAGTCTAATCTACAGTAAATTAATTTATGCCAAGAAATGTATTACAATTCCACTGTATTATATTTAACATTTGCTGTGTTTGAAAAATGTTTTTAAAGGTTGATGGCATTTGTACTTGCAATGCTCTACAAGAGAAATACTTTATTTGGAAACCACAGGGAGGTTAGCATCATATTAATATTGGCTGATACTTTTCATTTATTTTTTTTTCTATTATAAATAAAACATTGCCTTGAATAAAAGATGTGTTAAGAATTTTTATTTCTAAATCCTTATTCTATACTTGAGTTCATCACAACAGTTTGTATTTGTATATAAATAGGGGCTGAAAAATAAGCACAAACGTTTCTGTGCTATCAATGTATGCCAGCTTCATTTTTTTTAATAAAGTTGGTGGCCAGGAAACTCCATGGGGAGATGCATAACCATATTGCTGCAAAATTGGTTTAAAAGTCATGCTACCCATTATATCGGTATCGGGTTAGTGCTTACAGCACGCACCGTGAACCTTAAAAGCCGCAATTAATTCCTGTTGTAAAGAAAAATCCAAAGTACGCACACAGCGCTTTGGGCTCCTGAGAAGCTTTTCAGCAGTTTCTCCTGCTCATTCCAGTGTAGGGTGCACACAGAACACGCTGCTGACACTTGGGCCAGATCATCCTGGTTTCCAGTGACTCTGTAACTGTCGTGTGTGGGCTAGGCATGGGGGAATCTTATATTTACAAGTCTGTGTGAACACTCACATGCTCTCTAGCCGACAGCCAATCATATTACAGCAAGAGACCTGCCTTTAAGTGCATGTCAAAGAATTTAATGCTGCACAATCGTTCTTTTCCCCACACATTCCTTTGCATTTCAAACGAAAAACAAAAGTAATCTTTACAGTTTTATTTCTATCAAGCATTGAGACAGAAGAAATTTTCATAATTAAGTAAAGAGATTTGAATTGGTTACCTCATGGGCTGGGTTTCTAAAAGTATAGCATTAGTCCACTAACCCACCAGAGCTACATAATGATAATGGATACTTTCAGAAATGTTTTTTAACATTTTTGCTTCCATTCTGTTCCTAGTAAAAGATAAAGGCAGTAAATAAGCTTTTGTATTTGTTCCAGGTAGGCTGTCTATAATTCATGCTGTCTGTAAAATAAACTGCAGGAAAAACAGCTTATCTTATCAGTGACTTCCAAATTGGTGTGGAGACTTTATGGAAATTATGTGCAGAGACAGTGACTACTGGAGTATGGTGGCATGGCCAATTGTGCGCATGCTCATAAGGCTCTTTGAAGGCTACAGGTTGAGATTTATACTGGCAACAACATGGAACATAAATAAATGCAATTTACTGGAGAAGTGCCTTACAATGTTGTGAGGAGAAAAGCTTTCATATTAAGGGGAAAAATTTAGTTCTCTACCTTAAAGGGGAACTTCAGTCTAGAATTACCATCCAAATAAGGAAACCATGATTTTTACATTATCCAATGGACTTAATGATGTCTCACCAACCTGGAAATCCAATCATTATTTTACAAAAACGGCCGGTATTTCCCGATATCGGAAAATACCAGTCGTTATTTTACGATACGATCGTTATTTTTTCGATAACGATCTTTTATAAATAGGGCCCAAAGTTTGAAATCTTCCTGAACCATTAAACTCAGATGCGTTGTAATTATTTCATACATACATGCATAATTCTGCACGCAGTTCTTTTTAGAAAATGTCACTTTTTTGGCAGATTTTAGAGAAAAGGATGAAACCTAGAAATCCTGAGCAGTAAATATTAACCGCTCTCTAAACATTTTTCTCCCCCATGCCTTTAATAAAACAGTATCCCACTTGCAAAATGTCAGCAAACAATTCAAAAGGAGACAATGTGCAAGTTTGCCGCTGCACTCGTTTTGGACTAAAACTTTCTATTTTACTTGTAAGCTCCTATTGGTTTAAAATAATCCGTGTCCAATAGTTCTTGATAGAAATACTCCAATGGGGGAATAAAAAGTGTAGATCATTCTTCACAACCCCCCCCCCCCCTCCCAACCACCGCTAAACATTTTAGTATTGGTTTACGAGAATGAGTGGAATCGAATGAATCCCACCCCACCCTTTTTATCGTATTCGGTGGAAATCAATAGGTTTAATTTTTGGTACCTCTGCAAAATTTCCTAATACAAGCGTAGTTTCCCTTAACTACAGTAGGTACAAAGCTAGGTGCACATAGGACACTGTAAGATCCTGGGGTTAGCTGTGCAGGAAAGAATCATCCCAATGTAGATATCCTAAGTATGGATAGCTCCTATTTTTATGAAAAAGGGAATCTGCTGATCTGACATTTTTCCCTCTTTCCTCTCCCAGCAGGTGCGCATTCTATAGCCTTTCCTCCTGTGCCCCCATTGTTGTGACTGTTAAAATCATATCTGGTACGCATTCCATTGCCTTTCCTCCTGTGCCCCCATTGTTATTTGTGACTGTTAGAACCATATCTGGTACGCATTGCATTGCCTTTCCTCCTGTCCCCCATTGTTATTTGTGACTGTTAAAATCATATCTGGTACACCATTCATTGCCTTTCCTACTGTGCCCCCATTGTTATTTGTGACTGTTAAAATCCTATCTTGTACGCATTCCATTGTCTTTCATCTTGTTCCCCATTTTATTTGACTGTTAAAAACCATTCTGGTACACATTCACTCATTGCCTTTCTTCCTTTGCCAATAAATTGTGTGGGGGGGGTAAAGTATTTTTGTTATTTCCTGACAAACTCCATTTTAACCGATTCCTGAGATGGTATCTACCCTTGTAGCTCAGGTGGAGATTACTTTGTTGTCCAAACTGAATCCTGCTTTACTTAATTACCTTGCCCTGTGCCTGGCTTTCCCCCCAATAAGTTCAGACAATCTTAAGGGGAGCTGTGTTGGTTGTGTTGCTGTGCAGGAAAGAATCATCCAAAGTATAGATATCCTAAGTATATTGGAGTTAAGGTGGCCATACATATATTTGATTTTATTCACCTACGCGAGCGCTCCTGCCACATTCGATTGATCGTGCCAAACCTGCCTCTCCCATTCTTCTATGTGTCCGACATGCGATCACAAAATGAAAAAATTCCTTCCTGACTCCAAACGGCAATCGGAAAGTATCCCTGGATCAACCAGATCTATATGCATTAATACCAGTAATTCTCAATATTTTTTAGTTTTAGAAACTTATCCAGGCCTTTTTTAAAGTAATTCAATGAACTTGCCATTACCACCTCTGCTGGAAGACAGTTCCACAGTTTCACCGTTCTCACTGTAAAGAAACCTCTCCTAACCTGAAGATGAAACTTCTTTTCTTCCAACCTTAAAGGATGTCCACGAGTCCTCTGATATGACCTATTAGTGAACAATGCACCAGAGAGTTCACTGTATGGGCCATTAATATATTTGTATAAGGTTATCATGTCCCCACGCAACCGCCGCTTCTCCAATGTAAACAGCCCTAACTTGTCTAATCTGCCTGCATATTCAAGCCCCTCCATTCCCCTTATTAATTTAGTTGCCCTTCTCTGAACTGCCTCAATTTCCAAGATGTCCCTTTTGTATATGGGATTCCAAAACTGCACCGCATATTCCAAATGTGGCCTTACCAGTGCCTTGTAAAGAGGGAGAATTATATTTTTCTCTCTTGATTCCATTCCCCTCTTTATACAAGACAATATCTTGCTAGCTCTAGCTGTTGCTACCTGGCATTGTTTGCTACAGCTAAGTCTGTTATCTACCAGAACCCCCAAATCTTTTTCCATTTCAGATGCACTTAACACAGAGTTATTTATGGTGTAGGTGGCACAGGGATTATTAAATCCCAAATGCATCACCTTACATTTATCAACATTGAATCTCATCTGCCATTCTGCTGCCCATTTTGATAATCTATCTAGGTCTGCTTGCAGCACTTGCACATCATTGGAAGTTTCCAAAGCTCTGCATAATTTAGTGTCATCAGCAAACACAGAGACCTTGCTCTCAATGCCCCCTTCTAAGTCATTTATAAACAGATTAAACAGAAGCGGCCCCAGTACAGAACCCTGAGGAACTCCGCTTAGAACTTTAGCCCACATAGATGTAGCTCCATTAACCACCACTCTCTGTTTGCGGTCCAATAACCAGTTCTCTATCCATGAACAAATGTTTTCTTCAAGGCCAACAGTCCTCAGTTTATACATTAGTCGCCTATGTGGCACAGCATCAAAGGCTTTTGCAAAATCCAAATATACCACATCCACAGCTGTGCCTGAATCTAACTTCTTACTCACTTCTTCATAAAAACCAATTAAATTTGTCTGGCATGATCTATTTCTCATAAATCCATGCTGACTACTACTAATAAGATGATCTCTGGAGACAAAGTCAAGGATATGATCCCTTAACAAAGTTTCCATCACCTTCCCTACCACTGATGTTAGGCTTACAGGTCTATAGTTACCAGGCTGTGAACGACTACCTTTTTTGAATATTGGTATTACATTGGCTTTTTTCCAATCCAGCGGCACATCCCCAGACAAAAGCGAATCTGAAAAGATGAGACACAGTGGTCTTGCTAGAACTGAACTAAGCTCTTTTAAAATCCTAGGATGCAATCCATCTGGTCCTGGCGCTTTATTGATATTAACTTTGTCTAATTGATTCCGTACCATATCCTCTGTTATCCAATGTGAAAACTCTTCATTTCCTCCCTGCACATTGTTACAATCCCTACTGTAAGGATTCTCAACAGTAAAAACCGATGTAAAAAAACGGTTTAGCAGATTAGCCTTTTCGGCATCCTCTACAACCACCTCAGCTCCATTATTTAATGGTCCCACATTCTCAGTCCTCATTTTTTTACCATTTATATACTTAAAAAACATCTTGGGGTTGGACTTGCTTTGTTCGGCAATCCGTATTTCATTTTCTATTTTAGCTAGTTTAATTGCTTTCTTGCACTGTTTATTACAACTTTTGAAGTCCCTGTAAGCCTGTTCTGTGCCTTCTGCTTTCAAAATTTTAAAAGCCCTTTTCTTTTTTTCCATTTCCCTTTTTACCTGAGCATTAAGCCATGCAGGAGTGGACCTAATTTTTTTACACTTGTTTCCTAAAGGTACCGATTTGGAAATGTTATAGTTTAATATCCCTTTAAAAGTGGTCCACATCTGCTCAGTATCTTTACCTAGAAACAGTTCCCCCCAGTCTATGAGCAGGAGCGATTCCTTTAAAAGCATAAAATTAGCTTTCCTAAAGTTAAAAGTTTTTGTTAAGCCAGTGCACTTTAGTTTTCTGCAACCTATATTAAATGACACTATATCATGGTCACTATTCCCTAAGCTTCCCATTACCTTCATCTCCAAAATGAGCTCTGGGTTATTAGATATCACCAGATCCAACAACGCATTCTTTCTAGTAGGAACTTCTACCATCTGTGAAAGAAAATGCTCATATAGGAAATTTAAGAACTTTATAACTTTTGAGGTGCTGGCAGTTCCATTACTCCAATCTATTTCAGGGTAGTTAAAATCCCCCATAACCAGAACATGCCCCATACCAGCAGCCTTCGCCAACTGCATATGGAGATTCATTTCCACCTCTTCCCCGGCATTTGGCGGCTTATAACACACTCCAACAATTAATTTACCTACCTTCTTGCTTCCTGTACACAGTTCCACCCATAATGTTTCTGCCTCATCGTTTGCTCCCCCATCTATTCCATCTTTTAAATTTGGCTTCAATTCCTGTTTAACATACATACATACTCCTCCTCCTTTCTTATTAACTCGATCATGTCTAAATAAGGAGTACCCTTCAATATTTACTGTCCAGTCGTGTGAATCATTAAGCCATGATTCTGCTATACCAATTACATCATACCTTTCCTTTAACGCTATTATTTCAAGTTCGCCGGTTTTTCCAGCCAGACTCCTTGCATTTGTAAACATACATTTTAGATTATCAATTGATTTACTTCCATACATGGTCGTACATGCCTCCTTATCCTCTATGCTCCCCCCTCCTCCTTCTCCTCCCTCCGTTGTGTTACTAGCCCCCAGATCCATAACTTCTCTATCTACCCCTGTGTAGTTAAACTTTCCCTCCCCCCCCATACCTAGTTTAAAATCTCCTCCAACCCCCTAGCCATCTTCTCCCCCAAAACAGTTGCACCATCACCATTGAGGTGCAATCCGTCACTACTAAAGAGCCTGTAGCCAACAGAAGTCAGCCCAGTTCTCTAAAAACCCAAACCCCATCTCCTTACACCACTCTCTTAGCCACGCATTTATACTCCTGAGCTCCCGTTGCCTCCCTAGCGTAGCACGTGGCTGCGGTAGTATTTCTGAAATTACTACCCTGGAGGTCCTTGCTTTTAACTTGGCCCCTAATTCTCGGAAATCATTTTTAAGGACCTCACCTCCACCTCTAACTTTGTCATTGGCCCCAATGTGAACCAAGACCGCTGGGTCACTCCCAGCCCCACCCAATAATCTGTCTACACGATCCACCACATGTCGAACCCTAGCACCAGGCAGACAACACACTGTTCGGCATGCAGGGTCCTGGCGACAGATTACCCTATCTACCCTTCTAATAATAGAATCCCCTACCACTACCACCTGTCTATCCTTCCTAGCCCCCAGTTCTCCCTCCCTTGTATTGGAGATGACCGTCCCCTGGGTGCTCAAGGGAAAGGCCCACTCCATACATGCTGCTTCCGAGCCATCGTCCTCCACATCTTCACCTAAAATGGCAAATCTGTTGGGATCGACCAGCTGGGAAGAAGCCCCCCTATCCTTGAGAACATTGAGAGGTTGAAGAACTAAGGAGAAAGCAGGTGCTTGTAGACCCATGAGGGAGCACATAACTTACAAATAGGCAGGACACAAATAATAAAATCAGTGGAGTTATTATAGGAGGAAATACATTAAATTTCACAACTGCAACTTAACTGCACTTATTCCCGCAATGTATTAATCACTTTGCAAACATTAATACATAGTGGGAACATGAGCAGTAACTTGCAATCTTTTGCAGGGCTTTAATTGAAAAGGTGTTGGATTCCACGCTTTAAACCAGTGCAAAAATAATATAATATTGTATTTGAGGTTAAATAAAGACATATGTCCATCAAGTTAAAACCCATCCAGCAATATCCTCATTTTCTGCCTAACTGTTGATCCAGAGGAAGGCAAAAAAGACCACCAAAAGGGGGAAATATATACCACGATCAACTCTACTTTATGTATCAATACCAGTAACTTGCAACAATCATTGTTTACAGAAACTCATTCAGCTTTTTTTTTTAAACTGACCAATGAACCTGCCATAACAATGTCCACTGGAAGACAGTTCCATAGCTTTACCATTCTCACAGTGAAAAACCCTTTCCGAACTTGAAGCCTAAACCTTTTTTCTTCAAGTCTTAAGGGATGTCCTCGTGTCCTCTGACATGCTCTATTGGTGAACAATGCCCCAGATTTATTGTATGGCCCATTAATGTATTTATACACAGTAATCATATCCCCACGCAAATGCCTTTTTCCAGCGTACATAATTGTAACTTTTCCAGTCTCTCTTCATATTCAAGCTCCCCCAATCCCCTTATTAATTTAGTTGCCCTTCTCTGAACCCTTTCCATTTTAAAGATGTCCTTTTTGTACACCGGATTCCAAAATTGCACTGCGTATTCCAAATGAGGCCTTACCAATGCTTTGTAAAGAGGGAGAATAACATTTTACTCCCTTGAATCATACCTCTCTTTATAAAAAAGACAATACCATACTGGCTCTGGCTGTTGCTGCCTGGTACTGCTTGCTTCCTTTAAGTTTGTTATCCACCAAAACTCCAAGATCCCTTTCCAACAGGGATTCACTTAACACAGAGCCATTTAAAGTGATGGTTTAATCCTTGGTGTAGGCAGTTAAAAAAACAGTGCAAAACTCTGGCTAACCCGATATTACATTAAGTAGCATGGTTTTGGACTTATTATTATGGGATAATACATCTCCACGAAAAGAATCTTTTGTATTTGTAAAAATGTTTAGCTTTTCACTCCAGTTAATATAATGTGCATTTTGCTTCTCTAATTTAGCAAATCCTTCTCTCTAGCACTGCCAACATTTTGCTACAATTCATTGTTAAAATACTTTTTCATTTCTGTTACGTAATAACCGGGGGGGCAGATTTGCAAGTTTACCCAAACTAGCAAAACTATAAAGTATGCAAACTCCACTAAATCTTAACTGTGTAGTTAAACTTTCCCTCCCCCCCCATACCTAGTTTAAAATCTCCTCCAACCCCCTAGCCATCTTCTCCCCCAAAACAGTTGCACCATCACCATTGAGGTGCAATCCGTCACTACTAAAGAGCCTGTAGCCAACAGAAAAGTCAGCCCAGTTCTCTAAAAACCCAAACCCCATCTCCTTACACCACTCTCTTAGCCACGCATTTATACTCCTGAGCTCCCGTTGCCTCCCTAGCGTAGCACGTGGCTGCGGTAGTATTTCTGAAATCACTACCCTGGAGGTCCTTGCTTTTAACTTGGCCCCTAATTCTAGTCTAGTCATGTGAATCATTTAGCCATGTTTCTGCTATACCAATGACATCATACCTTTCCTTTAAAGCTATTAGTTCTAGTTCTCCATTTTTTCCATACAGACTTCTTGCATTTGTAAATATACATTTTAGATTATCATTCAATTTACTTCCAAACTTGGACATACATGACTCCTTATCCTCTATGCTCCCCTCTCCCACATTTCCAACCTCCATTATCTTATTAGCCCCCTGAGCCCTAATCCCTCTATCTACCCCTGTGTAGTCCAATTAACCCCCCCATACCTAGTTTAAAATCTCCTCCAGCCATCTTTTCTCTCAAAACTACTTCACCATCATCTTTGAGGTACAGTCCATCTCTACTAAAGAGCCTGTAGCCAAGAGTAAAGTCAGCCCAGTTCTAAAAAAACCCAACCCGTCTCCTTACACCATCCTTTTAGCCACACATTTATAATCCTAAGCTCCCGTTGCCTCCCTAGCGAAGCACATGGCTACGGTAGTATTTCTGAAAACATTACCCTTGGGGTCCTTACTTTCAACTAACTCTCGGAAATCATCTTTAAGAAGCTCACCTCCACCTCTAACTTTGTCATTGGCACTAACCTGAACCAAGAGCGACAGGTCACTGCAGCCTCACCCATTAATCTGTCTACACAATCCACCACATGTCGAACCCTAGGGTCTTGGCTTTATATTCCCCCATCTACCTTTTTAATAATTGAGTCCCCTAACATTACCACCTGCCTATGCTTTCTAGCTCCCATTTCCCGTGTATTAGAGAAGGCTGTCCCCTGGATGCTCAAGGGAATGGCCTGCTCCAAACATGCTACTTCGGAGGCATTGTCCTCAACATCTTCGCCTAACATGACAAATCTGTTGGGATCAACTAGCTGTGAAGAAGCAACCCTACATTTCCGTCCCCAACTTCCCCTGGTGACCCTTACAAATCTATCTTCCTTTACCACCTTATCTGCCCCATTTACTTACTTAATTAACACTTGTGTTTCTTGCCGCACCCCTTAAAAAATCCCTATAAAAGTCCGCCACGTAGTAACCTCCATCGGACTCAAATAAGGTTTGAAGGGGAGGCCTCTGTATACTCACTGTGTGGAACTGGGACTCAGTAGATAACTGAAAAAACACAAAGGACAAGAAACTGATACATCCAATATACTGCATTAAAAGTGGAAATAAAATAACATATATGTGTAATAAAAACCAGAACACATATAAATGGTAATTTTTAACATTTTTTACTGTAGTATAGTGGATGTACCTTTTTCTTGTCCATTGAGTTTTTTCAGCTATCAGTCCCAGTTTGTATTGCGGGTGTATTGTGACAGATCCAAGCAGGGGTGCACCTACCATGAAGCAATGTAAAACAATTGGTCGGAGTGCACCTCTGTAGTCCACTAGAAAGGCAGCAGTTACCAGTGTTAAGTCATCCCTCCAGTCAACCAGCCAGCACACTACACCCATCTCCACAAGCCACCTCCACCTATAAGCCATAATTTCCCCAACAAAACCCCGACAACTTTACAACTTACACTCAAAAGTGGTTTCAGGTGCCAAAAATCCTAGGAACACTCCTGGATCCAAGGTGAAACTTGAAAAAGGTGGAGGACCTTTGGAGGGGGTGACAAGTGAGCAACTCTGGTTAACCTTTAACCATCTCTGTTTGGGGATCTGGGATACTGGTAACACCTGCCTTTGCCTTTTTTTATCTTAGGGCTAGGCCACACTGGTGCTTTTTTTGGCGTTTTCGCTTGCTTTTGCGCTTGTGTTTTTTAAAAATCACTGAAAACGCGGCAACGCAGAAAAAACGCACCTTTTTGGGTGCGTTGCGATTGCGTTGCTATTGCGTTGCTATTGCGATTTTTGCTTTTTCCTATACCTATTGAAGAAACGCATGTGCAAACGCAACGAAAATCGCACATGAAATCGCATGCGATTGCATTTGCTTTTGCATTGCAGTGTGGCCGTGCCCTTACTGCTGTTTTAGTACTCACTCAATTAGTTAGGTTTATTGAGTTTTTCGGAACTCGATCTGGTCATCAGTAATTTGGTTTCACATTGAGAAGATATTGGAGTACGCTTTGGAGAACATGCACTCTCTTTATTAGAAACGTATGTCTTTGGATACATTTTTTGTTATCTGATACAGTCACATTTAAGCACAGCACTTTATACTGTAGTAGATAGATTATTTGAATATTATTGTTTTAAAGGGAATATTCTTATAGATTAAAGTATGTTGCCTACACCCTCTTTTATTGATTTACTTATTGTCAGGAGTAATTGTTTTTACCCTGTCCTGAGACCCACCCGGTTGAGTAGAGTTTTTAGTTTCTCTTTTTCTCTATAATATCTTACAGTTTTCAAGCTAGAGACACAAAGCAGAGGTATTCTGTTACACAGCTAAGGAATTGGTTAAAGCATTCCCATATTATCCATGAACTTCAGATTTTTTTCCCCCATTGACTAAAATGGGTGCAATGAACAAACTTGTACATTATAAGGTTTCAGGGTGATCAAATACAAACTGTCACTTTCTGTATTAAATTGTCCTGGGTCCTAGGCTACCCTAACTACACAATCAGGGTTATGTACCAAGAGCCTTTATTGGCTATTTGGGTCTTAAAGTCACATTAACCGATGTACCAACTAACTGCAGTTGGGGCATTATTAAAAGAGCTTGTCATGCAGCCACCACAATCAATGTACCAAGCCTATAACGTCTCTTTAAGACAGAATTTTTAAAGATTCAGAACAGGTAATGCCTATTCGCAATGCATTGACTGGTGCATTGCCTAAATGGGGCAATAGAGAGCGATAGCAGCTCTCAGTACATAGCCCTGAAAGTGTCTCTGACACAAACACACACAACTGCACATACAACACACTTTTAAAATTAAAGTTTTAAAATGCATAAACTGAAAGCCGAATAATATTGTAAATATGTAAGTACAATGTATGTTTTATGGATTATCTATATATTCCTAATAAACCTGTCAGGAACTTACCTTGCCACGAGCCTGGGATCCTCCTCCGGCGGTCGCGAGCGGGAGCGCGCCGATGACGCGAGGTACCCGCTCGCGTGCACGCTCGCGCGCCCGCGCGTCCTCAGTGACGCGAGGACGTGGGCGGCGCAGGCTTTTACCCTGCTGGCGGCCATCTTCTTCCAGGGCACGGCCAGCAGGGATGAGGTCACAGGGGCCTATTTAGGCTCCTCCTGGCAGTTGGCCTCTTGCTGCCAGTTCAGAGTTTGTTGCTCTGAACTCCTAGCTCCTGGTTAGCGTTGGTGATTGGTATCCAGTTGTTCCCTGTCTTCTGTGTCCAGTCTGCCTGCATTCTACCACTGCTCCTACCTCCGGTCTGCATCTCCACTTCAGCTCCTACCTCCTGTTACCTCCGGTCAGCATAACTACCACTGCTCCTACCTCCGGTCTGCATCTCCACTTCAGCTCCTACCTCCTGTTACCTCTGGTCAGCATAACTACCACTGCTCCTACCTCCGGTCTGCATCTCCACTTCAGCTCCTACCTCCTGTTACCTCTGGTCAGCATAACTACCACTGCTCCTACCTCCGGTCTGCATCTCCACTTCAGCTCCTACCTCCTGTTACCTCTGGTCAGCATAACTACCACTGCTCCTACCTCCGGTCTGCATCTCCACTTCAGCTCCTACCTCCTGTTACCTCTGGTCAGCATAACTTCACAGCTCCTACCTCCGGTCCGTATCTCTACTCCAGCTCTACCTCCAGTTACCTCGGTCAGCATAACGCCACAGCTCCTACTCCGGTCCGTATCTCTCCCCAGCTCCTACCTCCAGTTACCTCCGGCAGCATTAAAACTGCACAGCTCCTACCTCCGGTCCGTATCTCTACTCCAGCTCCTACCTCCAGTTTCCTCCGGTCTGCCTATCTACCACAGCTTCTACCTCCGTCCTGCATCTCCACATTGTGGGATTGGTCTTTGTGATTCTCTCTTCTGGAGCCGCGACCTGGTGCCTGCCTGCCGCAAAACATCCTCACCATTAGAGGCTCTGGTGAAGACCAGCAGGTACTTAGACTCCGCGTCCAGAGGGGGTCTCATAGAGGCCTTATCCTGAAGAAAGCGTAACAAAACCAGAGATCCCTAGTGGGGAATAGATAAAAGACTCATCCAGCGGAGGACTTATATCGACAAGTCGCCGAACTTCGGGGAGCCTTACAAGAAGCCAGACAGGATACTGCCATTTGGATGCAGTGTTGAACGCCATGTCTCCTGAAGGTCTCATAACCCATCAGTTGCTGAGCCTAAATTCCTCTTCTCCTGACCGATTTTCCGGAGATCGTTCCAAATTTGGACAGTTTAAAAGCTCCTGTCATTTGTGATTTCTCCCTTCGCCCGAAAAGCTTCACTGAAGAAAGGGTAAAAGTAGGTTTCATTATTTCATTGCTTCAGGACGAGCCCCAGCGTGGGCCCTTCGTGCTGGATCAAAACAGCCCTGCGATAGCTTCCGTAGGTACTTTTTTTTCCGCTCTAGGAGAAATTTATGATGATCCACGTAGAGTTGTTTCAGCTGAACAGCACTCCGTACCTGTCCCAGGGGAGAAGACAGGTAGAAGATTATTTGGCTGATTTCCGCAGGATCAGTGTGGAGACCCAATGGAATGAAGCGGCTCTGATCCACCAGTTCCGAATCGGACTATCAGAGATCCTTAAGGATGAATTAGCACGCACTGGAGTCCCTGAGAAACTGAAAGATCTTATGATCTAGCGGTCCAAATTGACCGTCGACTGAGAGAAAGGAGATTAGAAAGATTGGGCACTTCCCTTTCGTCCTATGACGTACTCACTACCTCTCCTTCTTCAGGATTTTTGAACCGGTCCCTATGCATTAGGGTTACTCGTCCTTCCCTCTCTCCTGAGGAAAGGATCAGAAGACGCCGCTTAACCTATGTCTATACTGTGGGGAGTCGGTCATTTGCTCCAGGATGTCCAATCAGCCTACGAGTAAGACTCCTATATGCATTCTGGTCTGTCGCTCCCGGCTTCAGCATCTTACCTGTCTATTGATGTCTCATTACAGGGAACCGGTCCGATGGTCACCGTCCAAGCCGTTATTGACTCGGGGCCTGTAGCTGTTTTATTTGGAATCCCTTACCAAGGAATGGAAGATTCCCACTCGTCCCAAAACCTCTCTCTCTTTATTCATCTGGCAGACGGGTCTAAAATCTCATCTGGTCCTGTACTACGAGAGACTTTTCCAGTTATTGATCAACATTAATCATCATTCAGAATTTATATGTTTTGATGTATTGCCTTTCTCTCTTTTCCTCTTATTCTAGGTATCATGGTTGAAGACACACAATCCTTCAATAAATTGGATCTCCGGAGAGATCTCTTTTCTCTCATCACATTGTCGACTGTCATGTCTTCCCTCTTCAGTGTTAGTATTAATCAGGTTCAGGCTGAGACTCTCTTACCCAGTGTCTATCAGAACTTCGCAGATGTCTTTGATAAGAAAGCTGCTAATAATCTATACCACCACACCGCATTTATGATTGTCCTGTTGAACTATACCTGGTGCGGAGATTCCTTTTGGGCGGGGATATCCTTTGTCAGAACCTGAGCAAAAGGTTCTCAAGGAATATATAGAAGAGATCTTCAGAAGGGCTTCATTCGCCACTCTACGTCTCCAGCAGGGGCTGGTATATTTTTGTTGAGAAAAAAGATGGTTCACTTAGGCCCTGTATTGATTACCGAGCTCTCAATAATGTCACGATTAAAAATAGATATCCTCTTCCATTATTCCCCGAATTGTTTCAACGATTGAGAACCGCCAAAGTTTTTACTAAGTTGGATCTTCGGGAGCCTATAACTTGATCAGAATAAAAGAAGGGGATGAATGGAAAACGGCGTTCCGCTCCAGATATGGTCATTTCGAATATTGGTCATGCCTTTCGGTCTATGCAATGCACCTGCCACATTCCAACATTTGTCAATGATATTTTTCGTGACTTTGTAGATGACTTTTTGGCCGTTTTCTAGATGAATATTGATTTTTTCTTCTAACCTGGAGGAACATCGTATCCAGGTTAGAAGTTCTCTCTCTCTTAGAGTTCATGGGTTATACGCCAAATTGGGAAATGTGAGTTGAAAAGACTTCTATACCGTTCTTGGGGTTCATCATCTCACCCCAAGGGCTAATTATGGATCCTCAAAGGTTTCCGCTATTCAGGATTGGCCTACTCCTACTACCCGGAAACAAGTTCAAAAATTCATTGGGTTTGCCAACTTCTACCGTAGATTCTTAAGAATTTTTCTACTATTATACTACCATTGACCCTTCTGACCAGAACCCATGTCCCATTCTCTTGGACGAAGTCCGCTCAACAGCCTTTGAGCTCTTGAAATCTGCTTTTACTTCAGCCCCCATCCTTATTCACCCAGACCCAACTGTTCCTTTTATATTGGAGGTGGATGCTTCTAGTTGCATTAGGAGCTATACTCTCGCAACGTAACGGACCTAAGGCGCTACTACATCCGGTGCTTTTTTTTCAAGAAAACTTTCTGATTCCGAAAAGAGATTATGATGTAGAGGAGACCGTGGGTTATTGGCCATAAAATCGGCCCTTGAAGAGTGGCGATATTTACTTGAGGGCGCCAATCATCCTATCCATCTTCACGGATCATAAGAACCTGGAATCCTACAGACTGCTAAAAGGTTAAAACCCCGTCAAGCTAGATGGCTCTTTCTTTCAAGATTTAATTTCCATATAACCTTTCGTCCTGGTTCAAAAAATGGTAAAGCTGACGCCCTTTCTAGACAATCTTCTGAGGTCAATAAGTCGGATAAGCCTAATATGGTTCTCTCCAAATCTAATTTCTACTATTAACTACTAATATAGTCAAAACCATCAAAGAAGCATCGCTCCAATCCTCTCTCTTCCCAAGACGGCTTTATATACCAAGACAACAAATATTTGTTCCAGTTCAAGCCAGGTCTGCAGTACTTTCATATGTCATTCTCATGCTTTGGCCGGTCATTTTGGGGTTCACAAGACGTTGGATTTGCTTAACAGAAATTTTTTTGCCAAGTATGTCTAGAGATTGTAAACAGTTTGTGGCTCTTGTCTTACTTGTGCTAGGTTCAAGACCACTAGACAGAGACCATATGGATTACTATCTCCCTTGCCTGTTCCGGACCGCCCTTGGGGCATGATTTCCATGGACTTCATTGTTGAGTTACCGCGTTCCAAGGGGTTCAGCACAATTTTTGTGGTCGTTGATCGTTGACGAAGATGGCTCACTTTATTCCGTAAAAGGAATTCCCTCAGCTTCCTTACGGCGGAGGTGTTTATTAGAGAGATGTGCGTCTTCACGGGGTTCCTGATGACATCGTATCAGATAGAGGGGTACAATTCACCTCAAAGTTTTGGAAGGAGTTGTGCAAGTGTTTACATATCCACAATTCTTTTTCCTCCGGATACCATCCACTCTTAATGGACAAACAGAAAGAACAAACCAAACTCTTGAACAGTATCTTCGTTGTTACTCCTCCGTGTCACAAGAAAATTGGTCCTCTCTGTTACCACTTGCAGAGTTTGCTTACAACAACGCGGTTCATTCTTCCATCAAGTGTTCCCCTTTTTATGCTAACTATGGATTTAATCCAACTTCCTTACCAGTATTCCTTCCAAGATCACGATTCCTGATCTTTTCACCAGAATACATCTTATGAAGGAGAAGACTTTAGAGCTGAGACCTTCATCGCTGAAGCTCAGGAGCGAGCCCGTAAGTCAGCTAATCGATTAAGAAAAGACTCTTCGATATTTAAGGTTGGAGATTTGGTTGGTTGTCGACTCGGAATTTGAAATTAAGGATTCCCTCGGCTAAGTTGGGTCCCCGGTTCATCGGGCCATTCGTATTAGGAAAGCTATCAACACGGTTGCCTTGAATTGGAGCTCCCCAAGTCATTAAGATACATCCAGTCTTTCATGTATCCTGTTTTAAAAGATATGTTACAGACTCGGCGCTGAGCCCCTCCGCTGCCTATTATGATTGACGGGACTGACGAATACGAGGTGGAGAACATTTTAGATGCCAAGGTCTCTGCTGGAAAGTTAAGATATCTTATTAAATGGAAGGGATTTGGTCCCGAAGAGAATTCTTGGGAGCCGTCTGAGCAGATTCACGCTCCTCGTTTGGTCAAGACTTTTCATTCCAAACATCCTGACAAACCTAAGCTCAAGGACACCCGGAGGGTCCCGTGGGGGGGGGGGGCAATGTCAGGAACTACTTGCCACGAGCCGGGATCCTCCTCCGGCGGTCGCGAGCGGGAGCGCGCCGATGACGCGAGGTACCCGCTCGCGTGCACGCTCGCGCGCCCGTGCGTCCTCAGTGACGCGAGGACGTGGGCGGCGCAGGCTTTTACCTGCTGGCGGCCATCTTCTTCCAGGGCAGCCAGCAGGGATGAGGTCACAGGGGCCTATTTAGGCTCCTCCTGGCAGTTGGCCTCTTGCTGCCAGTTCAGAGTTTGTTGCTCTGAACTCCTAGCTCCTGTTAGCGTTGGTGATTGGTATCCATTGTTCCCTGTCTCCTGTGTCCAGTCTGCCTGCATTCTACCACTGCTCCTACTCCTGGTCTGCATCTCCACTTCTCCACTCGCTCCTACCTCCTGTTACCTCCGGTCACATAACTACCACTGCTCCTACCTCCGGTCTGCATCTCCCACTTCAGCTCCTACCCCTGTTACCTCTGGTCAGCATAACTACCACTGCTCCTACCTCCGGTCACATCTCCCCTTCAGTTCCTACCTCCTGTCCCTCTGTCAGCATAACTACCACTGCTCCTACCTCCGTCTGCATCTCCACTTCAGCTCCTACCTCCTGTTACCTCTGGTCAGCATAACACCACAGCTCCAACCTCCGGTCCGTATCTCTACTCCACTCCTACCTCCTGTTACCTCTGGTCAGCATAACTACCACAGCTCCTATCTCCGGTCCGTATCTCTACTCCAGCTCCTACCTCCAGTTACCTCCGGTCAGCATAACTGCCACAGCTCCACCTCCGGTCCGTATCTCTCCTCCAGCTCCTACCTCCAGTTACCTCCGGTCAGCATAACTGCCACAGCTCCTCCTCCGGTCCGTATCTCACTCCAGCTCCTACCTCCAGTTTCCTCCGGTCTGCCTATCTACCACAGCTTCTACCTCCGTCCTGCATCTCCACATTGTGGGATTGGTCTTTGTGATCTCTCTTCTGGAGCCGCGACCTGGTGCCTGCCTGCCGCAAAACATCCTCACCATTAGAGGCTCTGGTGAAGACCAGCAGGTACTTAGACTCCGGTCCAAGGGGGTCTCATAGAGGCCTTATCCTGAAGAAAGCGTAACAAAACCAGAGATCCCTAGTGGGGAATAGATAAAAGACTCATGTACTGGGCAATTGCTTGAAAACGATGGACCTGTGCAATATCGAGGTTTCAGGTGAGCTTTAGATGAGTTTCAACATTATTATAGAGCCCAATGTAAAGTCTCTAAAGATTACAAACATTCAAACAAATAAATGGCCAAGTGCATATCCTCTATTGTATATATTCATATTCAAAGCTGACCCAGAGCACCACCCAATGGGCATGGTATATAGCCTTTGTTGTAGCTAAGGAATGCGTGTAAGCATTACCATGTTATTGGCGAATGTTGACATTTTCAACAAGGCGATCAACACACAAACTACAGAAGAAGCTGGGGATCCAATTTGAACTATTTCTGCCTAACTTGAAAACATTATGTAAATACTGTGGCTGTGTCTCACTGTTTTTGCACCATGTTCACTAAATTGAATTCATATTCCACCCTCCATCCGATTATCCTAACTCAGTTTATATCTCTCCATTTCTTCTCTCTACCCACTCTTACTGCTCCTCGCTAATACTGCACTTCCCTCTCTTTCAAATACAGATAAAAAAAACAACTTACAAATACTGATCCATTTAAAATCTCTCTCTGCCATCGTCCAAGCCCAGTGTTACCCTCTCTCACCCCGTTTCTCCCATTCGCCTCGCCCCTCAGGTCACGGTGGGGGTGTTGGCCTTTTACTTTCTCCGTTCTGTCAATTTACTAATATTATCTCCCCACCTCACCTTTCATTCACATCTTTTGAGGCTCATTCAATTGAGCTCTCCTACCCCTTGTCGCTACGATTAGCTGTGGTGTACAGACCGCCATATACATCATCTCTGTCCGCATTCCTCTATGACTTGACTTGACTTTATTCCTCTCTACTGACTGTCCTGTTCTGATTCTAGGGGACAACTGTCACATTGATGACTCCTCCCTCTCCTGGCCCTCTCGCTTCCTACAATTAACATCCTCATTTCATCTTCAGTAATGGACTAACTAGTACTCACAAGGATGGCCACTTCCTGGACCTACTGTTCACTAAAAACCTCTCTGTCTCATCTTTTCAATCTAATCTCTTCCCACTTTCTGATCATTATCTTATGACATTTCAAGCTCAACACCCTCTTCTTCCTCCTGTTCCTCCCTCATGTATGTTAGAGATGTAATGTGGGTTCAATTAGAACCCAATTTCGGATTGAATCTGAGGGTTTCGAAGTCCCGGCGAATCTTTCGGAACTCCTGAATTTCACGGAGCCCGAATTTTTATCGAAAATCAAAAGTAGAGGATTTTCCAAAATCGAAAGCAAATGATTTTCCAAAATTGAAAATCGAAAGTAGATGATTTTCGAAAATAGAAATTTCCCAAATTCGAAATCGAACCTCAACAGTTTCGAATATCTCTATTGTGTGTCTGTCCGTAATACTACATCCATAGATCATCCCTGTCCTCTAGTCTCTTCCCTCTTGCCCGTTGATTTCCCTGACTCGCTTGTTCATTCCTATAACTCTATGCTGACTAACACAATAGACTCTTTTGTAGCCTTGTATTGCCGCAGTTGAGGGACCTCTAATCCTCCTCCGTGGCTCAACCCCACTTCCCGTTTTATACGCAGTTGCACGCGTGCTGCTGAATGTGCGTGGAGAAAGTCCTGTACAAAGGCTGACTTATTCATTACAAGTTCATGCTGCAATGTTTTGGCTCTGGGCTCCTGCTGGTAAAACAAAACTATTACTGGAAACTTATAATTAAAAACAAATCGAACCCACGTCAACTCTTCTCCATCTTCAACTCCCTTCTGCGCCCTTTGACCACTGACTCTTTCCGTCTTCAACACTCTCCCCAGGACTTTGCCCATTAATTTCAACATAAAGTGGAGTCCATCCGCATGCAGATCTCTGGTCCTAGGGATGACTCTCAGATTAAGTTGCCCCCTCCTCCCTCTGCTATTCTCAGATCTTTTACTCCTGTGACCCATACCGAAGTCTCTAACCTGCTTCTATCATATCTGCTCACCACCTGTTCTCTTGATCCCATGCCCTCTGTATTACTGAAACACTGTAATCCTGTGCTTACCCCTATACTCACCCACATATTCAATGCCTCCCTTACATCTGGATTTTTCCCTTCTATCTTAAAGCATGCCCATGTTAAGCCCATACTAAAAAAGCCCTCGCTGGACCCTTCTTGTTTAGCTCACTACCGCCCGGTCTCTCTCTTACCGATAGCCTCTAAACTGCTAGAACGATCAGTCTTCTCCCGTATCGCTAACAACCTTCATGCTCATAACCTATTTGTAATCTGGATTCCATCCTGTACATTCCACCGAGACGGCCCTGTGTAAAGTTGTGAATGATCTTGAGGGTACAAAGGCCAATGGTCACTTTTCTATTCTTAACCTTCTTGACCTCTCCTCTGCTTTCGACACACTCAACCATTTCCTCGTACTGCAAATAATTCACTCCTTGGGCATTCAGAAGTGTCAACCTGGTTTCTATCCTATCTCTCTAACTGAACTTGCTCTGTATCTTATGCTAGCAACATCTGTTCTCCAGTTCCTCTTAGTGTAGGGGTACTGCAGGGATCTACACTATTTCTTTGGGAGATGTTATCAGCACTTTTGGCTTCAAGTATCACTTATATGCAGATGATACCCTATCTACCCCTGCGCTAACTCCTGACATCCAATCACGTGTCTCCGACTGTCTCCTTACCATCTCCTCCTCGATGTTGTGGCGCCGCCTCAAACTAAATCTTTATAGAACCGATCATTTTCCTACCTAAACCTGGTCCTGTCCCATCTTCCTCTATTTCTGTTTATAATACCCCCATTTTCCCTATCCAATTGGTACGCTGCCTAGGGGTAATTATTGACTCCTCTCTCTCCTTTTTTAATCACATTAACTATGTTGCTAAAACCTGACGCTTTTTCCCTTGCAATATAGCGAAAACCTGCAGGTTCCTCTCCCTCCCGATTACGGCTATGCTTATGCATGCTCTCATCCTATCACGCCTGGACTATTGTAACTTACTACTCACTGGTCTTACTATTTACCACCTCGCGCCTCTTCAGGCTATACTAAGCACATATTGTTTTGCTCTCCAATAAACAGGATCCAAAATCTCCTCTGTAGCGGACACAAACTTGCCTCCCCGTTAAACAGCCCATTGTATAAAAAATCCCTTTGCTCTGCTGCACCACCTTATATTTCTTCCCCAGTTTCCCTGTATGTTCCAGCCCGCACCCTTCGGTCATCACAGAACTAGTTCCTATACAGACCCCTCACTCACATTGCCTCCTACTCACACTAAAGGTTGGAATAGATGGACATATGCCTTTATACAGCCTCCAATACTATATTACTATGTAACTGTTATACAGACATTATGTGTAGGGTATAAAGGTTGGACTAGATGGATGGATGTCTTTATACAACCTCCACTACTATGTTACTATGTAAATGTTATACAAACATTATGGGTAGGGTATAAAGGTTGGACTAGATGGACATATTTCTTTATACAACCTCCAATACTATGTTACTATGTAACTGTTATACAGACATTATGGGTATGGTATAAAGGTTGGAATAGATGGACGTATGTCTTTATACAACCTCCAATACTATGTTACTATGTAACTGTGAGACCGACATTATGGGTAAAGTATTTAGATTGGACTAGATGGACGTATGTCTTTATACAACCTCCAATACTATGTTACTATGTAACTGTTATACAGACATTATGGGTAGGGTATAAAGGTTGGACTAGATGGATGTATGTCTTTATATAACCTCCAATACTATGTTACTATGTAACTGTTAGACAGACATTATGGGTAGAGTATAAAGGTTGGACTAGATGGATGTATGTCTTTATACAACCTCCAATACTATGTTACTATGTAACTGTTAGACAGACATTATGGGTAGGGTATAAAGGTTGGACTAGATGGATGTATGTCTTTATACAACCTTCAAATACTATGTTACTATGTAACTGTTAGACAGACATTATGGGTAGGGTATAAAGGTTGGACTAGATGGATGTATGTCTTTATACAACCTCCAATACTATGTTACTATGTAACTGTTAGACAGACATTATGGGTAGGGTAGAAAGGTTGGACTAGATGGACGTATGTCTTTATACAACTTCTAATACTATGTTACCACAGTTGAGTTGGTGGTGGCGCACCATGTAAATGTTGGGTTTTTAGGAACAAACACACCAAGAAGTTATAAGTTCTAAACTGCGAGTTTGAACAATATAACTGCCTGAGTTTATTGCTTTTTTTGTTTTTTTCCATGTTTCTAGAAAATATAAAGTTTCTACATATGTACATGTACGCAACTTATATAGCTGCTCTGTTCTTTATTTACACCAGCAGGAATTTCTGACAGTCTTCCAGTGCAATACAAAATAGTAAACTGATTTTACTGACATTTACTGAAAGTACATTTATTTATTGCAAGTTCACTGGTGGCGTGTTCTGCTAAATGCTGGGTTAGTAAAATAATAGGCTTTTGGGGCACTGGTTCAATTCCCCATGCCCTTTTGTTTTTGTTTTCATTGTGTGTCTAGCAAAAGATAACACTCCACATGTACTGGGTCCATTCTTATTAGCTATTTTGGCATAGCGGTAGAAAGTTTTGCTTTTAGAAAGACACAGTATAGAAGGTTGCTGGTTTGATTCCCCACACTTACTTTATTGTTTGCTGAAATTTTAAATGTTCTGTTTCTTCTATCCATGCTAGCAAGACTACACTGCGAAGATTACTTTTATTTTTTTGTATGAAAAGCAAAGGAATTTTCATTGTTAGGGACAGGAGCATTTGTAATGTGTTTACAAAAAAAATGCACTGAAATCTGAGTTCTGTCAGAGGGAGGGATCTATGAGCTCTAACATGATTGGCTGTCAGCTTCCGAAGCAAGACTGCAGTTTCTTGTAAATGTGCACTACCACACTTAGTGGGTGTTTCCCAGATAAGGTGAATATGGAGCTGACCCCTTGTACTCAAAGGTTATTTTCATAAATCACCCAGCATCCACAGCAAAGGGAGAGATGAGACACCACTTGTTGTGTGTTTCTGTATGTGCTCTGTCTATTGGGACAATGTTGTCTTGGGACTTTAATTACCGTATATCTCGCGTATAAGTCGAGGTTTTCAGGCTGTGAAAACAGCCGAAAACTGAACCTCGACTTATACTCGAGTCAGTCACTTACTGATGGAGGAATCCGGCGGCCGCGTCCACTGATGGTCGCATCCACTGACGTCACGACTCGGCGCCGGAAATTAGAACCGGCGCCGAGTCGTGACGTCAGTGGATGCGACCATCAGTGGACCGGCAGCCGGATTCCTCCATCAAGTGCATGATGTCGGGGGCCCAGACTCTCCTGCAAAGGTAAGGTTTGCAGCATTAGTAGTAGTGTAGTGTAGTGGCAGGGTGAGAAGATGGGTGCAGGGAGTAGTGTAGTGTACTGTAGGTAGTGTAGTGTAGTGGCAGGGTGAGAAGATGGGTGCGGGAAATAGGTTTTTATTCCTGGGGCTGGACCTGGGGCTGGAGGGGAGAGTAAGGAGTCAGGACAGGTAGTGTGTTTTGGGGTTAGTGTGTGGGACAGGGTAGTGTGTTTTGGGGTGTGTGCAGTTCCACTCCAAGTTTTCTACTCCCTACTTCCACTCCCTCTACTACTCTACCCTCGACTTATACTCGAGTCAATTGGTTTTACTCATTTTTGAGGTAAAAATGGGTACCTCGACTTATACTCGAGTCGACTTATACTCGAGTCTATACGGTAATAGTTAGTTTGTATGTCATAGCCCCCTACCTAACACAGGGACACAAATCTACTGACCTACCTATCCATTCCTGTGGCAGCCTGTGCTTAAAGGATAACTATGGTTAAAAAAATTTGACTAATCATCAAGTTAGTTTTTGACCCCCCCCAACCTGACACACACACCCCTACTGACCTACCCATCGATTTCCTGAAAGCCTACTTCAAGGATCTTCCATCCCCCCAAAAACTTTTGATATTTTGCTAAGCACCCCCCAAAACTGGACCCCAAGGTTTTTAGCTTTCTAAGATGCTGGTAATGCTACTTACCTGCCTTCCTTCCCTCTGCGTTCTTCTGCTTGCTTCTGTGCCTCTTCTGTGCACGGAAGCAAGTAAAGGAGCCAGACCTTCAGCAGCATCTGTGATTGGCAGAGACAATCGCAAGGTGAAGGTTTTGGGGGTACTTAACAAAATATCAAAAACAAATTGGGGGGTGGACATACCCTTTAATGGTTAGCTATAGCCAAAAAATTTTTAGATCCATACAAAAAAGTTTTTTTTTTTTATCCCCCAACCGGATACAGGTACACACATTTGTGACCTACCTTCCATACTTAAAGGGTAACATAGTCAAAAATTATTTCGACCAATAATGAAAAAAAGTTTTTTTGGACCTCCCATCTGACACAGGTACACACACCTTCTAACCAGCCTGCCCAATTCTGTGGCTGACTGGCTTAAAGGGAAACTATAGTGAAAAAAAAAACCCAAGCTGACACAGGTACACACACTGCAGTCCTACCTGTACATTCAAAATTTATACTTTAAATAATGTGTAGGAAATGGAGAAGACTTTACTGTACATTTCCAGAATCTGCACATCTTCTTTTGAAACCAGTGGGGAAATCAGCCTCTTGCTGTTAAGACATGTTCATCATTTCAAAGTCTTTCCTCAGGCTCTATAAATCCCTTTAGCAAACAAGGCAATTCCCTTGTTGTTTTTTTAATTGAATTGCTTTTTGAGTCATCATCCAGGTGAATGCAGCCTGTGGCAAAGACAAATGTGACGCAACATGTCTACATAGAGGAGCCGTCCCCAATTACTGAAAACTTAAGACATTAATTGGAGAAGAAAATAATGCTTTCTTTTTTTCTGTTCAATCGTTGTTATTAAATATTCACACCTACCCACCCAAAAAAGGAGGTGGGTGGGCTGGGGGGAAGATAGACGCACAAACTTGAGTCATTTTGATGATAATATCAAGGATATATTTGGTACAATGTAAATGGGGGCTAAGTTGTGTATAGTTTAGCTGTCTTAGATCATTCTGACTCCAAATGGCAATTGGAAAGTATCCCTGGATCAACCAGAACTACAAATATGTATAAATACCAGTATTCTTAATATGTTTTAGTTTTGTAACTTATCCAGGCCACTTTTAAAGCTATTCAAGGAACTTTCCATTACCACATCTGCTGGAAGACAGTTCCACAGTTTCACCATTCTCGCTGCAAAGAAACCTTTCCTAACTTGAAAATTAAACTTAGTAACATAGTGTAAGGCGATAGTAAAACGGGAGTGCATAATTTCTCTAGAGACTGTCAGCCTTACCCAATTCTATGCACAAGAGTGCGCCCTTGCATATTTTGGAGGCAGGTTGTTGCTGAACTACCACTAGAATGCATAAATGGGCTGCAGTGGCTCTTAAAATTAAACAGTATCTTATTTATTACAGATCAATAAAGGCATTGCAATTAGCATAATAGAGGTGGTATAGCATGGCATATATATAACATGAATTATCACAACCAGAGGAATCATTAACAGCATAAATAACAATCAGCTTATAAATGCCATCACAGCTCTCAGGTCACTGTAGTAGAATCTTCTACCCTATGTCTGGCACTATGTCCCTATCTACCACTCTATATCTACTCCTACTGCACCGAGATCTATAACAAAATCTAATCTCACATTAAACTGGGCCTACCTGTTATCTAAGGTTCCAGGTTCAAGGAAGAAAAAGAGGCTGAGCACATGGTTGCTCCCCCTTTTATACTTTTACACAGCAGCCCCTACTGCCAATCCTGCCAGAACAAGAAGACTAAAGGGTAACTAGTTTATAGTTCCCTACAATAGTAGCACAGTATTGAGGTTGAATAAAGACATACGTCTATGAATTCTAACCTTTTAACCTTACCCTTATCAACCCTTACATTTTGATCCAGAGGAAGGCAAAAAAAAAAACCAGCTGGCATCGAAAAGTATCTGTGGAACAACCAGGATCAACTATAACTGCAGTATATGTATTAATACATTACATTATTACACAGTAATTTTCAATATTTTTTAGTTTTAGAAACTTATCTAGCCCACTTTTAAAGCTATTCAGTGACTATAAAGAAACCTTTCCTAACCTGAAGATATAACTTCTTTTCTTTCAGTCTTAAATGATATCCACATGTCCTCGATATGACTGATTAGTAACAATGCGCCAGAGAGATTACTGTATGGCCCATTAATATATTTGTATTAAGTGATCATTCCCCAAACAAACGTTGCTTCTCTAATGTAAACAGCCCTAACTTGTCTAATCTGCCTGTATAGTCAATCTCCTCCATTCCCTTTATTTTTAGTTGCCTGTCTCTGAACCACTTCTTTTCCAAGATGTCCCTTTTGTATATGGAACTCAAAACTGCACCGCATATTCCAATGAGGCATTACCATGCCTTGTAAAAAGGGAGAATATATTTTTTCTCTTGAACCTATTCCCTTTTTTATTCAAGACAATATCTTTGTAGCTCTAGCAGATGCTATCTGGCATTGTTTTCAACAGCTAAGTCTGTTATCAACTAGAACCCCCAAATCTTTTGCCATTAGAGATTCATTACCACAGAGTTATTTATGGTGTAGGGGGCACAAGGATGTTAAACCCCAAATGCTCACCTTACATTTATTAACAATTGAATCTCATCTGCCATTCGCTGCCCATTTTGATAATCTATCTAGGTCTGCTTACAGCAATTGCACACATTTGAAGTTTCCAAAGTGTCATCAGCAACACAGAGACCTTGCTCTCAATGCCACTTCTAAGATCAGTTTTGGAGACAAAGTCCAGGATATGATCCTGTAAGTTTCCAGCACATTCTCTGCCACTGATGTTAGACTTACAGGTCTATAGTTACCATGCTGGGAACAACTACCTTTTTTGAATATTGGTATTCCATTGGCTTTTTTCCAATCAAATGTCACCAGACAAAATGAATTTAAAAAGATAAGAAGCTATGCCTTGCCTCCTGTTTCTTCATTAATCTAAAAGACCCAAGCGAAGCTACAGGCAAGGCCTAAGATGGGATCCGGGTCCAATCAGACCCATATCCTACACGGACACTTTGGTCCCAAAATCCGAACGTTCCTTTGGAACCAACGGATCATTCGGATCTTGGGAATTTCTGATTTTGAATGTATTTTCGAGGGTTACCAATTGTTGGAGGTTATTTTTGTTAAACCTCAAAAATAACCTTGTACATTCGATGAGCCTCGAAAAATAGATGGAAACTGCTTTTGAGTTTCCTGACGTATTTTTGAGAGTTAATGAAAATAACTTTCTCTGAACCCTCGAAAGTATGTTCTGATTTCGATTTAAGATTTTTCCCGAATTCTGTAAATACGAAAACGGAATGAAACATCCACGTTCCGAACATCTCTATTTTGAAACTATGGTTAACCCTTTCAACGCCAGCAGGATTTCAACTTTGGCATGCCCAGTCCCAAATTAATTTCACCGCTTTGGTGAAAGTCAATATCTGTTGATTTCAGTTAGTAACAGGACTTTGTTCTTAAAGGGCATCTAGAGTGAAAAAGCACATTGCCCCTTTGCAAAATTAAATTCATGTACTCGGTGCTGCCTTAATCCTATCTCTGTCGTGACTCTGTTTAACCATGGTGCCAATCTCTGTGCAGCACTCCCCCCTTCCTCCTCCCCTCTGTTACCTCATCCATGTCTCAACTCCGGCTAACCGACAAGCTTATCATGTGCAGTAGAGTAAAAGTTCACATCCAGAAAAACACACCCATGCACAGTGGCCATAGAAAGCAAGCTGTCCTGGAGACATGAACAAGAAGAACAGTACAGTTTTACCATCTCTCAATTTGTGACCCTCATCAATCGTGAAAGCTATTATAAAGGGGGTCAAGTGCAGCCTTATATCTACCATCAAAGCTCCCTCTTTCCCCGCTAATGCTCTTATCTCTATGTTTATTACAGAGCAGGGAGGGGGGAGTCACAGGGATTTGATTGACAGTCCAAGTAGAGTAGAGGAATGCAATCACGTATTCTTCTAACTGTGTGTATCTAAGCAAGAGGGAATCTGCAAAAAGTGATGACACTCTGGGAGTTGTGGGGAATTAATGAACACATGGAAAAAAAGAAAAAAAAGTTAATTTTCCCACTATGGATGCCCTTCAAAAACATTTAGCTAGTCATACCGACTGTCTTTCTCCAATTAAGAATGACTTGTCCAAGATTCTGTTAGCAATTACATACCCTTTAAATTCCCAATTAGCATAAAACGCCAGGTGTTAGGGACCTTCTGGTGCAAGGTGTGGATGCATTTTCGGCTGAGAAGTGTTATCGAAACTGCCCTGGGTAAGGTGTCAAAACAGCATTGTACAAGGAAAGAGTTGATACAGAACACACAGAAAAGCGACATCATATACACAGTACAGTGCAGTGTAGATGTAAAATATACATCTTTTTTACCAGTTACCAGAGTGATAACGATTACCAAGCTCTCTCTAGAGAAGGAGAGACAGGTCCACATAACCATGAAAATCAGTGCTAAAAATTCTGCTCATGGTGTTGCAATCCTGAAGAAAAAAGCCAATCGTGGCACACCCCTAATCATGGATTGGACCCGTCGGTTTGCGTTGTAATCTGCTCCTGGCAAGCTCCATCTAGCGGTGGCTAATGATTACATGAGTATTTCTCTGGGAGATTGTATATAATTTCAGGAGTCAGGAGTCTGCTATTAATATCTGAGAGACTCCAATTCACTGAATTGGGATGCCTTCATGTAGTTTTATTTCACACACAAAATCAATTTGTTATTTTATAGGAGAATAAGAGGGGGAGATTTCATTACTGTGTCTATTTGTCTTGCAAATTTTAAAATCTTGAAATCAGAGGAACAGACAGAGCTGAAGGAAGTATATAAACTGTAATAGGAGTGCAAGAAGCAATATAACTAGCTAAAGTAAAATGACATACAGATAGCTGAACAAAGCAAGTCCACCCCAAATGTTTTTTAAATTATCAATAGTAAAAAGATGACTGAGAATGTGGAACCAATAAAGGAATATTTCACTAAGAGAGTTAACTATTACTTTATTGCATTAATTAAAGAATATTAGGTAAAGGAACTAAATATAACCTTGAAAAAGCTCAGTTAAAAAATTTTGCTTCCTGTTAATTTAAAGAATCTTATTCCAGTTCACAAATCTGGGAATACTCCTAATAAATCTTTATTCCTAAAGGCACAAAAACATATTTCCCCTTTATTTAGACTGTATTCCACAATACACATACAATATATACAGTTCTATCTTAAACACTTGCTGTTTTGATGAAGGTACAAACTGCTCTGGACCACCTGCCCTTCTAGGAAACAGACTACGTTCACATTGATGTTTGACAAGCCCCTGAAAATGCCTTTTCTTCATGGATTCCTTAAAGAACATAAGCTGGTTATATTCACTAGAGATCTTTAAAAGATGTCGGACAGAATTTATAAGGCTGCACCGGGTATAACTGGCTTACAATATATCAGGGCTTTCTGAAGGTTTATATCCAGGTTTACTGATAGGGAGTCTTTGGTACACCGTGTGGTAACAGGGTTCCTAAATGTGCGGGTACTCAGGGTGATATATATATAAAGGGCGATAGATACTGAGAGGATCAATACTTAATCGGTAATGTGTGTACCCAACTTAAGAGTTGAATATATGGGCTTTGTGAGCAATCTTTGTGTCTGTATTTAGCTTTTTTTTTTTCTACAGCAGTGAAAGACAAGAGGATCTGTTCAGTAAGAAAGAGTGTGTAGTACTGAGAGACTAATCATCTTATTGCACTGAGAAATAATCTGTAAGTTTCAATCCTTTGTAAAGCAACAAAGATGACCCTCATACAGGGGAAGTATGGCAACTCCCCCTGTATGTAAATACAAATATACAGAGAAGAGGTGTTATAGGAACCCCTAAATAGAGTGGGGGGGTTCGACACCATCTGTCTGCCATGTACAATGCTGTTTTAACACCTTACTCTGGGCTTTCTATAACACCTCTTAGCCACTATCTAATCACACACCTTAACACTTGGCTGTGATATGCTAATTGGGATTTTCCAGGTACATAATTGCCACAGATTTCTTGTACAAGTCATTCTGAATTGAAAGAGCCAGTCGGATGACTAGCGAAACGTCTTCAGAACTAAACTTCAAGTCCAGTTGATCTAATTGAATACATACAGATATACTATGGATAACCATGACCTGGGATGATGATAGATAACCATGCTGGTACACAAGCATATATTATGTATAGTTCTTGAAAACGTTTCGCTAGTCATCCAACTGGCTTTCTCAATTCGAAATCTTAATTGAGAAAACAGTAGGATATCTAGGGAAACGATTCAACACTAAACTTCAAGTCCAGTTGATCAAACTGATACAACAGATATAGTATGAAGGATGTATAAAGACATAGCCCATCTATCCAATCTATTACCTACCCATAATTCTGTCTAACAGTTACATAGTAACATTATTGGAGGTTGTATAAAGACATACTCCATCTAGTCCAACCTTTATTACCCTACCCATATGTCTGTTAACAGTACATAGTAACATAGTATGGAGTTGTATAAAGACATACTCCTCAAGTCCAACCTTTATACCCTACCCATAATGTCTGTTAACAGTTACATAGTAACATGTATTGGAGGTGTATAAGACATACATCCATCTAGCCCAACCTTTATACCCTACCCATAATGTCTGTACTAACGTAACATTATTGTAGGTTGTATAAAGACAATACATCCATCTAGTCCAACCTTTATACCCTACCCATAATGTCTGTATAACAGTTACATAGTAACATAGTATTGGAGGTTGTATAAAGACATACGCCATCTAGTCCAATCTAATACCTACCCATAATGTCGGTCTCACAGTTACATATAACTAGTATTGGGTTGTATAAAGACATAGTCCATCTAGTCCAACCTTTATACCCACCCATAATGTCTGTATAACAGTTACATAGTACATAGTATTGGAGGTTTTATAGAGAATAATCCATCTAGTCCAACCTTTATACCCTACCATAATGTTTGTATCATTTACATAGTAACATAGTATTGAGGTTTATAAAGACATATGTCCATCTAGTCCAACCGTTATCCCTACCCATAATGTCTGTATAAAAGTTACATAGTAACAGTATTGGAGGTTGTATAAAGACATAATTCCATCTAGTCCCCTTTATACCCTACCCATAATGTTTCTGATAGGGTGTGTGCAGGCTATACTAGGTGCTATATACCAGGGTTTCTGAAAGGGTGTGCCAGGTACACTGGGGCCAATAGACCAGAGTTTTGATAGGGTGTGTGGGGTACACTAGCGCTTATACCAGGTTTCCTGATAGAGAGTGTTGGGTACACTGGGTGCTATAGACCGCGTTTCTGATACAGTGTGCGGGGATAAGGTGTGCGGTACACAGACGTGCATGAGTAGGTATCTGATAGGGTGGCGGGGATACTAGGTGCTATAAAGCGGTGCACTGGTGCTATAGACCAGTGTTTCTGATAGGGTGTGCCATGTACACGGGTGCTATATACCAGGGTTCCTGATAGCAGATGGTTATAGATCAAAACTGAACTGATTTTGGACCTGAACATTAGTAATCCGGACAACTCGAACTATTAGAACTTTCTAAACTCCGAATTAGTTTGGTTTTCTAACTCGTGAGGTATTTCTATAATTACAGAGTTTTACGTACGTTTGCTAACCCTCGATTTTGGCCATAACCCTCAAATGCAGCGTTTCCTTAATATACCTTGAATGTTCCCGTTCGTCAATAACCTCAAATGTCTCATTCAGTACTCTCGAATGTATTGTTACAATTTGGTAACCATCAAAGTAATGGTTCAATTTTCATGTAACCCTCAAATTTTTTTCGAATACGTTAACCCTTGAATGTATTGTTCAATTTTCACAGTAACCCTCAAATGTACTTTTTCGAATACGTTAACCCTTGAATGTATCATTCGATTTGGTTACACATTTGAATGTATCATCCGACTTTCGTTAGTCCTCGAATGTAACGTTTGGTAACCATTGAATTGGCGATAATCCTTGAATGTAGCATGCAGAAACCCGACAATTGCCTGATCGTGGGGGAAGATAGTGTTTTGGTGATATGACGTGTTAACCAATCATTTCCCAGGTGCCACAGCCATTAACAGTAAGTTACCACTGCTATTTTTGTAATTAATCCAAACTATTTTCTCCCCATTGACTTATGTTTTTGTTTCCTAACTACCGAACTTTTACTGAAACTTCAGGATATTCGGCCATCTCTACTGATAGGTGTTTGTATTGCAAATATATTTCTGCACACACAAATGATTTTAGTTAGAGGGATTTTGTTTATATGTATGACTTTGTATTATTTTCAAGGTATCTTAACACACATGTGGCTGATTCTTCCCCTTCCTCTATGCATCCCATCCAACTGCTATTCAAAATAATGTAAGAAGGCAAACACAGACACCAATCAAAGCAAAGCTGTGTTGCAGTAAATCTCTTGAGGTTGCCTTGGTTCCTCATTTTACATTATTTTGAATCATGACTTTGTATTATATGCAGTACTCTTGTAATGTAACTATATGACTGTGTTATTGCACTACTCTTGTATGTAAACATATTGAATGTGTTAAATGCACTACCCTTCTACGTAACATATAGGACTGTGTTAAATCACTACCCTTCTTATGTAACATATATGACTGTGTTAAATCACTCCCCTTCTAGTAACATATAGGACTGTGTTAATGCACTACCCTTCTCTGTAACAATAGGACTGTGTTAATGCACTACCCTTCTATGTACATATATGACTGTGTTAAATGCACTACCCTTCTACGTAACATATAGGACTGTGTGTTAAATGCACTACCATTCTATGTAACATATATGACTGTGTTAAATGCACTACCTTCTACGTAACATATAGACTGTGTTAAATGCCTACCCTTCTACGTAACATATAGACTGTGTTAAATGCACTACCCTTCTAACGTAACATATAGGACTGTGTTAAATGCACTACCCTTCTTGTAACATATGACTGTGTTAAATGCACTACCTTGTATATAACATATAGACTGTGTTAAATGCACTACCCTTCTATGTAACATTATGACTGGTGTTAAATGCACTACCCTTTATATAACATATATGACTGTGGTTAAATGCACTACCCTTGTATATAACATATAGACTGTGTTAATGCACTACCCTTCTATGTAACATATGGACTGTGTTAAATGCACTACCCTCTATGAACATATATAGACTGTGTTAAATGCACTACCCTTCTACGTACATATAGGCGTGTTAAATGCACTACCCTTCTATGTAACATATAGGACTGTGTTAAATGCACTACCCTTCTATTAACATATATGACTGTGGTTAAATGCACTACCCTTCTACATAAATATAGACTGTGTTAAAATGCACTACCCTTCTATGTACATATATGACTGTGTTAAATGCACTAACCCTTGTATATAACATATATGACTGTGTTAAATGCCACTACCCTTCTATGTAACATATATGCACTTGTTAAATGCACTACCCTTGTATTAACATATATGACTGTGTTAAATGCACTACCTTCTATGTAACATATGACTGTGTTAAGTCACTACCCTTGTATGTCAAATATATGACTTTGTTAATGCCTTACCCTTGTATGTAACATATATGACTGTGTTGAATGCACACCCTTTTGTACATATTGAAAAATATGATGTATATTCATAAAGGACCGTTAAAGTCAAATTGGGGACTTTTTAGAAGAAGTTGGAGTTTTCCAGCAACAGTTAACAATGAATTTTGTCATTATTCTAGTCTCAACAATGATTATGGTTCTTTCATAGTCTATTAACATTCTTTACCAATTAAATGGTTATAATTAATTAAGGGTAAACTCAGTGTATAGTACTAATCAGTAGAACAATCACACATGAATGTTGGATTTGTAGTTCTAGAACACCAATGCTAATAATAGGGACCCAGCTATATCCTTACCTGTCCCGCGCTCTTGGCTGCTTCCAGCTCCGCGTCTCTCCTCTTAGTACAGGTTCCTAACCCCAGACCAGCCCCTGCGAGGGAGCTCAGATCCCGGGTGTGGGTAACAGCGGAGTCCCCCAGCGCAGCGCTGAGTATAAACCCCCAGGCCTCTCCTTCAGCCGGGCACATACGGACAGCATCCGCACCCTGGAGCCTAACCAGCTCCGCACAAGGGGCGCGGAAGGCCGCGGGCAGACAGAGAGGCGCTCAGGTGAGCATGGGGGGCCAGCGAACAGAACATCGGCCAGGGCTGGCAGGGTCCGGACCTGGGAATAAAGCAGCAGGGACCAGGAGCCACATCCAGACAGCACTCATAAGGCCAGTTTGAGAATCCAATGGTACTCCTACAGATTACGAGGTCTCTCTACTCCTATTTCTTCTAGCCACCCGATTGACTCTTTAATCCTTAACTAACCCCAGGCCACCTATTTACTGCCCGTCTGCCCCCTAAATACCTAAAATAGTCCTCCTTGCCAACCCTGTGTCCCCTCTCAACTATTCCTCTCTCCTCTCCTCCCTGTCTATCTGATTTGTCTTTCTCTGTCTAAGTCTGTCACTTCCACGTCTCCTGCCCTGATGTGTCTCTTTTTTCTGCCCCACTCTCTCTCTCTAACACCCATCCCTATCCCTCCTATCATGTTCCCCTCACTTCTCTCTGCACTTATTATTTTGTCTTCCCCTCTCCTCTAACAGTCTCACTCCTCCTGCTCAGGACAGTGTCCTCCTCATCCCCCTCCCACTCTTCTTTCCCTCTCAACACACGTTTCATCTGTCTCTGTTGGAACACACCCAACTTGTAGTCATGTGCTACTTCACCTTTGCCAAAGGACCCCTGTTCCAATAAGAAACACCGTGCTGCTACACATCCATCTCTACACCCCCATCTAATTTCCAACCAAGGGACAAGCCCTAGAAAGGATGATCCCTGCCCAAAGACTGCTCCTACCCACCCTATCACCTCCCCTGTGTTTGTTCTCTTTACTTATATTTGTTATCTTTATAATTACTAGAACCAAATACCGCAACGTAAGTAACCAAACCCTCCCCCATGTATTTTCTCCCTCTTTACAAGGAACTGGTGAGGCCTCATTTGAATAGGCAGTGCAGTTTTGGAATCCCATATACAAAAGGGATATCTTGGAACTGGAAGCAGTTCAGATAATGGCAACGACATTAATAAGGGGAATGGAGGGGCTTGACATGCAGGCAGATTAGCCAAAGGTTAAAAACTAACATAATAGGGAATGGGAGGGATTTAACCCATGGCAGCGATTAGAAAAGTTACACTAAATAATAAGGGAATGAGAGCTTGATTATCATGCAGAATTAGACAAGTTATAACAAATAATACGGGGAATGGGGGGATTGAACTATGCAGATGGATTATGACAGTTTATAGCTAAAATAATAAGGAATGGAGGGATTGACTATGCAGGCGGATTAGACAAGTCATAGCTAAAATAATAAGGGAATGGAGGGGCCTTGACTATTCAGGGCCGGATTAGGAAAAACAAAGTTTTTTTTTCTAGCTAAATAATAAGGGAATAGAGGGGGCTGACCTATGCAGTCAGATTAGACAATTTATAACTAAAATAATAAGGGGAATGGAGGGAGCTTGACAAGCAGGTCAGATTAGACAGTTATTAATAAAAATAATAAGGGGAATGGATGGAGTTACCATGCAGGCAGATTAGAAAAGTTACAAAGCTAAAATAATAAAGGGAAATGGAGGGGCTTGACTATGCAGGCGGATTAGCAAGTTATACTACAATAATAAAGGCATAGAGGGGCTTGATATGCATGCAGATTGACAAGTTATACTAAAATAATACGGGGAATGGCGGGCTTGACATGCAGCGATTAGACAAGTTATCACTAAAATAATAGGGGAATGTAAGCATTTAACCATGCAGGCAGATTAGAAAAGTTCAACTACTAATAAAGGGAATGGCGGGGCTTGATTAATGCAGCAGATTTAGACAAGTCTAACTAAAAATACTAAGGGGAAAAATGGAGGGGCTTGCTATGCAGCGGATTAGACAAGTTATAGCTAAAATAATAAGGGAATGGGAGGGGCTTGACTATGCGGCGGTTATACATTATAGCTAAAATAATAAGGGAAATAGAGGGGATTTGACTATGCGGCATATTAGACGTTAATAACTAAAAATAATGGAATGTAGTGGGCTTGAACTATGCGGCGGATTAGACAAGTTATAGCTAAAACCATAAAGGGAAGGAGGGGCTTGACTATGCAGGCGGATTAAGACACGTTATAGCTAAAATAATAAGGGGAATGAAGAGGGGCTTGACTATGCAGGCAGATTAGACAAGTTATTAACTAAAATAATAAGGGAATGGAGGGGCTTGACTATTCAGCAGATTAGAACAAGTTATAGCTAAAATAATAAGGGGAATAGGGGGCTGACTATGCAGGCAGATTAGACAGTTAAACTAAAATAATAAGGGGAATGGAGGGCTTGACTAGCAGACAGATTAGACAAATTATAACTAAAATATAAACGTAATGTAGGTGGGCTTGACGCTGCAAGCAGATTATACAAGTTATAACCTAAAATAATCAGGGAATGGAGGGGTTTGACTAAGCAGACAGATTATACAAATATACTAACATAATTAAGGGAAGGGAGGGGCTGACTTATGCAGACGATTAGAAGACAAGTTAAACTAAATAAATAAGGGAATGGAGGGGCTTGACTAAGCCGACAGATTATACAAGTTATACTAAAATAATAAAAGGTAATGAGGGGCTTGGACTATGCAGACAATGTTAGCCAAATTATAACTAAAATAATACGGGGAATGGAGGGGCTTGACTAAGCAGTACGATTATAACAAATTATAACTAACATAATAAAAGGAATGAGGGGCTTGACTAATGCAGGGGGATTATACATAGTTCTAGCTAATATATAAAAAAAAGGGAATGGAGGGGCCTTGACTATGCAGGCGGATTAGACAAGTTATAGCTAAATAATAAGGGGAAATAGAGGGGCTTGACTATGCAGGCAGATTAGACATTATAACTAGAGATGGCCGGTTCGCGGACCCGCACCCGGATCCGCCGCGGATTTCCTCCCGTCCGCGAACGGCATATTATTCACCGGACTTTCCGGATCGAACTTCCGAACTGGCGGATTTTTTTTTTTTTAAAGCGAAATTTTCGAACTACGAGTATCTCCTAATTTACGAGATGCTAGATCCTTTCGGATCCTAAAAACCGATGATCCCTCGTAATTACGAGGATTCGCGTAATTACGAGGATTTCGCGTAATGACGAAGGACTACCGTATTACAGTTATTCTCGAATTACGAGAAGACTGTAAAAACGAGTACTTCGTGTAAATTTTTCAAGACGGAGCAGCACATGCCAATTAGCCATGGCAGCTATCATAGTTACGAACGCCTCGTTTTTTTACTACGGAAATCCTCGTTTTTAGGGATTCCTCGTATTTTTCGAAAAATCCGTTTTTTTTTTTTTAAGTCACCTAGCGGCTGTACTTTTAGGTATTTTGCCATTTTACGTGCTTCTAAGGCCATTACCCAGGTCCCGGGGTTTAAGTGTACGTTACCTAAGGCTATTAGACCACTTTTATGCGGATTTTGCCGAACTTTCTTTTAATACTTTTAAAACAGGTCCGCGTCGCGGATTTTCGAATTTTTCGGATTTTTTTTTCGAATCCGCGGATCCTTCGCGCGACCGGAGTTTTCGAAGTTCGGACATCTTAGTTTAACTAAAATAATAAGGGGGAGGGGAAAAAATGATGGGCTTGATATGCAGGCAGATTAGACAAGTTTTATAGCTAAATAATAGGGCATAGAGGGGGCTTGACTAATGTCATGCAGATTAATACAAGTTATAACTAAAATAATAAGGGGAATGGAGGGGCTTGACTCTGCAAGCAGATTAAGACAGTTATAACAAATAATAAGGGAATGGAGGGGCTTTGACCTAAGGCAGGACAGATTATACAAATTATAACTAAAATAATAAAGGGAATGGGGGGCTTGACTCTGCAAGCAGATGAGAGACAGTTATAACTAAAATAATAAGGGAAGGGAGGGCTTGACTATGCGGGCAGATTATACAAGTTATAACTTAAATAATAAAGGGAATGGAGGTGTTGAACTAGATCAGGCAGATTATACGTTATAGATAAAATAATAGGGAATGGAGGGGCTTGGACTTGGCAGGGCAGATTAGACAAGTTTAGCTAAAAATAATAAGGGAATAGGAGGGGCGTGACTATGCAGGCAGATTTAGATCCAAGTTATACTAAAATAATAGGGGGATGGAGGGGCTTGACTAAGCAGCAGATATACAAGTTATAGACACTAAAATTAATAAGGGAAGGAGGGGCTTGACTAGCCGCAGATTAAAAAGTTATAAGCTAAATAATAAAGGGGAATGAGGGGCTTGGACTTACTGCAAGCAGATTAGAACAGTTTATAACTAAAATAATAAGGGGAAATGGAGGCGGCTTGACTTGCGGAGCAGTTAGACAATTTTATAACTAAAAATAATAAAGGTGAATGGAGGAGGTTGACCTATGCAGAGTCAGATTAGACAAGTTATAACTAAAATATACATAAAGGGGATGGAGGGGCTTGAACTCTGCAGCAGAATTAGTCAAGTTCTAACAAAATATAAGGGGATGGAGGGTTTGACTATGCAGGCCGAATTAAGACAAGTTATAAACTAAAATAATAAGGGGATGGAGGGGCCTTGACTACTCAGCAGATTATACAAGTATAACACAAAAATAATAAGGGAATGGAGGGGCTGACTATGCAGACCGATTATCAATTATAGACTATAAAAAAAAAGGAGATGGAGGGTTGACTACTGAGGCAGATTTAAGACAAGTTATAACTAAAATAATAAGGGGGAATGAGGGCTTGTACTATGGCAGAGCAAGTTAAAATTTCAACTAAAAATTAGGGGAATGGAGGGGCTGACTTGAAGGCAGATTAGACAGTATACTAAATAATAAGGGGAATGGGGGTCTTTGATTTATGCAGTGCAGATTAGACAATTTTATAAGAAAATAATAAGGGGAATGGAGGGGGGGCTTGACTAATGCGAGATTAGAAAAGTATAACTAAAATCAATAAAGGGAATGGAGGGGCTTGAACTATGCGGGGTGATCTAGACAAGTTGATACTAAAATAATAAGTGGGAATGGAGGGGGCTTTGACTTGCAAGGCAGTATTAGACAAGTTATAACTAACATAATAAGGGGAATGGAGGGGCTTTGACTATGCGGCAGATTAGGGACAAGTTATAACTAAAATAATAAGGGAATGGAGGGCTTACTATGCAGGAGATTAGACAAAGTTATAACTAAAATTAATAAGGGAAATGGAGGGGCTTGACTATGCAGCAGATTAGACAAGTTATAACTAAAATTAATAGGGAATGAGGGGCTTGACGATGCAAGGCAGATTAGACAGTTATAAACTTAAAATAAAAGGGGAATGGAGGGTCTTGACTATGCAGACAGATTAGACAAGTTATAACTAAAATATAACGGGGGATGGATGGGCTTGACTAGCAGACAGATTATACAAATTAACTAAATAATATAACGGGAATGGAGGTAGGCGTTCATGGGGTAATTGCTTTTTAAAAATGGCCGTTACGGGTATATCCCCCTATTAACATAATGCCCCAGTAACCTTAATACCCTTAACCCTTTCCCCCAATTCCCCCACAAATTCTCCCAAAAAAGTTTTTATTTGCCCTAACACAATCAAATGTTCTAATATTATCTAAAAATATGACAGTGTAAAATGTTACACTGTCATACTAAACTATAACAAAATGGTAAAAGCATATTTGCTTTGAATGATGATTATAAATGATAACGACAGTTTATTTGTTATATATATGCAAAACAATATAATATGTTTATTAAAAAAAATTTAAAAAAAATGGCCGTTGCTGTAAAGGTGTTCAATTTCAGATGATAAAAAAATATAAGCGGCGGCCTTCCATCTCCACCCAAGATCCTTTGTGTTGTCTCAGATTATTGCGTTCTTACTTTATTTGACTAATTGTGATATACTTATACCATGAGACAATATACGGTAATTAATACATATTACTGGTAGTTCTGCGTTGGCTACAGGAAGAACTAATATTGAGAATTACTGTATTGATACATATACTGTAGTTTCTGGTTGTCAGGATTACTATATAATATTGATGAATACTGGTATAATACATATACTAGTTCTGCTGTCGGTACGGTGATACTATACTGATATTTAAGAATGACTGGTATTAAAATATATACTGTGTTCTGGTTGGTTTAAAGGTGATACTATATATATATTGATGATTACTGGTATTAGAAATATACTGTAGTTCTGGTCGGTACAGGATACTGTCATAATATTGAGAATTACTGGTATTAATACAATATATGTATCTGGTTGGGGCAGGGATCCTATACCATACTGAGAAGTTATTGGTTAATTAATACATATACTGTAGTTACTGGTTGGGTACACGGGATAACTATACATATTGAGAATTACTGGTATTAATACAATACTGAGTTCGGGTGGGCGGGGGGATCCTATAACAATATTGAGACGTTATTGGTTTTATACATATTATAGTCCTGGTGTGGTACAGGATACTATATAATATTGAGGAAATAACTGGTATTAATACATATATTTAGTTTCTGATTGGGGCGGGATCCTATTTACAATATTTGAGGATATTGGTTATTTAAATATAGCTGTAGTCTGGCTTGATCCAGAGGATACTTTCATGATATGCCGTTTTGGAAATCAGGAAGGAATTTCCCTCCTCTTTTTAGCTGTTTTTTTTATTTGCCTTCCTCTGATCAACTGTTTAGGTATGTTTTAAAAAAAAGGGTTGAAAAAGGTGGGATTGATGGACAGAATTCTTTATCAACCTCAATTACTATGTAATGTACTATTTAATAAAATACTTCTCTGCTACACAGAGGCTTGCACTCTATATTAAGCACCACTTTTTTCTCTCTGTCATGTAATGTATTAGCCACACGATTCATTTTATTATAACCTAATTAACCCACTATAGAAAAAACAATAAGTACAGCAATATTTAACCCTCGCAAAGTAACCTCGAATGTTTGACACCGAAAGTAGTAGCTCAATCGTATTTTTCGGGGTTCCACAACGTTCAGTAACCCTCAAAAAAAATATGGTCAACCCTCGAAGTAAGTTTCCGTTTTTTTGGATCTTCAGATTCTTTGTGTTTTTCCAGAGTTCCATACATCGAAAAAGGAACAAAACTTCAGAGTTTGGACCACTCTCTATGTGCCCTAATGGAATACAAGGATCTAAATGTCTGTTTCCTTAAACTCCTAGCACTAGTAAATTAAAAACAGTGTTAAAATACTGCATTTACTGTCTTTCTACATTCCTATCACTTTTAGGTTGAGGGGGTTAGGTTAATTTTGCAGGGGTGACTAGGGGAAGTGGGGTAAGGAAAGGGTATAGGTTGATTCTCCCAGAATTGCACGACCCAACTGATTTGTGGCCTTAGTTGATTCTGAGCGGAGGAGGCAGGCTAAAGATTTAGCTGTTAGACAGGCCAATTTAAATCAAGGCTAGCAATCTCTAATACAAAGGGCTAGGAAAGACTAGGTAGCGGACCTCCATTATTAGACAGGTGGATACATGCACTAACAATGCCGAAACAGTGGTGTTTGCCTGCTGGTTGCTAGGGTTTCGGATGTGGGTGATCATGTGACAGATTAGTTGGTGGGGCCGGATTGTGACCCCGGCGGTCTTGGTCTCACCTTGGTGCCAATGATCAAGTTGAGGTGGAGGTGAGGGTCTTTAAACATGATTTCGAGAACTAGGGTGCCAAGGTTAAAAGCAGGACCAACAGGGTAGTGATTTCAGAAATACTACCAGCAGCACATGCTAAGCCAGGGAGGACAGCGGGAGCTTAGGCAGCTAAGGCTGGCTAAGAGAGTGTGTTGTAAGGAAGAAGGGTTGGGTTATTGAAAAACTGGGCAAGACTTTGCTGTCGGCGCACAGGACTCTTTAGTAACGGATGGTTTGCACCTCACTGATGGCGGTGCAGCTGTTATAGGGGATTTTTTAAACTAGGTTGGGGGGTAGGGATTTATCAGTCTCACTGGGATAGATTAGCCCAGGAGGAAGCAGGGTGTAGATAGGCCAGTGGTGGGTGGAAAGAGGGGTGGGCTAGCATAGAGGATAGGGAGGATTTATAAAGTGTAAAAATAATGACAGGATCATAATTTAAAAATGTATGTTGCAAATGCAAGAACAGCCCTGGCGACAAATTGGGGGTGAATGGAAATGATGGGCATTGAATGAAAAGTATGATGTAATAGGTTATATCAGACACCTGGTTGAAAGTTCTCACGACTGGGCTGTAAATATAGAAGGATATGCCTTGTTAAGGCGGACAGAGAAAAACGGAAAGGGGGAGGAGTATTTAATTTAAATTTAAAAGAAGAGATAAATGGCGATATGGATGATAAAGCGGAGGGCAATATGGTGGAATAGGCAACAGGAAAGGGAGGGTAATTGTTCATTGTTGTGTTTATCAGCTGCCAAAATGCTATCAGAGAGGAAGGTGTAGTATATTCCGATGAGCAGTTGGCAAAGGGCTGCAAGTTGGGGAGGATGCCATTATGGGGGACTTAATACCGGACATTGATTGGTGTAGTGGTAAAACTGCCATTCACAGAAAATGTGATGAGGTTCCTGAATGTGCTGCAGGATAATTTTTTCCTCTCACAGGCGGTTGAAGGTTCTACTAGGAAAAGGAGCTCTGTGGGATCGGTAATATCTAACATCGGAGAGCGCATTATGATAATAAGAGGTAAACTGGAGGCTTACGGGAATAGTGAACCCATGAAATAGTGGCATTTGGACGTTTGTTTATCGAACGGAAAAGTTCACTGGGGTTAAAAGACTTTAATTTGGGAAGGCAATTTCCCAGGTTAAAACGCACCTCTTAGAATGTCACTGGGATATGTATTATCAGGAAAAGTTATGAACAGAAGTGGACTGTGTTCAAGGGGATTTTAAGCCAGTTCAACATCTAAATTTATACCCGTGGGAAAATAATTGTACAAAAAAAAATAAATCCGCCCCATGTTGGCTGAATTCTGCTTAAAGAGGCAATGGAAAGGAAGAAAAGCGCAATTTAAAACCTTTAAGGCGAGGTAATACCGGAAAGAGCCATAGGGATTATAAAAAACTGTAACACGGAGTGTAAGAAAGCAAGCAATCACACTAGCTAAATTCATAATGAAGTTAGGATAGCTGAACAAGCATCACAATCCTAAATTTTTTTATTTACTATGTAATAGTGGAACTGAGACTGAGAATGTGCACCATTATTATGGGTGTAAGTTAGTTAGTTACGGATGAATGATCAAGCAAATGTCTTAAATCATTTTTTTTTTCCCCTATATCACTAAAGAAGACCCAGTACAAATAGCATAGAGTAACGTAGGCCATAATGGTATAAATATTCAGTGCACTTTGGTTAACCAAGGTACAGGACAGAAAAGAATTAAATAAGGTCATATTATAAATTGGACGCGGATAAATACATCCTCGAGTACTTAGGGAGCTAAGTTCAGTTTATCTAGCCATGGTTTCTTATTTTTGAAAGATTCCCTCATGTCGCGGTGGTGTGCCTCTGGATTGAAAAAAGGCTGAAGTGTTTCACAATATTCAAAAGGTAGTCGTTCCCAGCCGGTAATTACAGGCCTAATAAGTTTAACTTCAGTGGTGGGGACATGTTCTAGAGTATGTTCAAGGACTGACATTATAATAGTACATTATGGAGTTAGATGGAATAGATCTTGTCAACTAACTTGCTTGGCTTTTCTGAGGAAGTAAGTAATAACTTTAGACTCTGGCACAGGCAGTAGATTGTAGTTTACTTGGATTTTGCAAAGGCTTTTGATTACTGTCCCCCATACGCGACTAATTATAAGCTAGGTCCTTGTTCGGTCTGGGATTCCCATTTGGTACATGGATATGACAATTGGTTAATAAATGGATGCAGAGATAGTTGGAAATTGGGCTAATCAATGGACCAAAGGCGAATGGGGGCCACAGGGTTGCTGTGTTGGGGTCCACTTCTATTTAACTTTCAGAGATTGCAATCCATTGCAGGGGGATCTAGATTGATTGTCACATTGGGCTGCTAATGGCCGATTAAGATTCAATGTTGATAAATATAAGGGTGAATGCATTTTGACTTAAAATCCTGTGCTACTTATAACTATCAAGGCTTTGTGTAATTGAATCCTGTTTGAAAGGGATCTTGGGTTTTGGTGGATAACAAATGTAAAGGTAGCAAGCCGTGCCAGGTGGCAACACCATAGCCCCATGGTAATTGCTTCATAAAGAGAGGTATGGATTCAAGGGAGGAAAATGTAATTCTCCCTCCTTACAAACATGGGAAGCGCCTCAATTTGGAATATCAGGGCAATTTTGAAATCCTGTGTACAAAAAGGACATCTTTGAAATGAAAGGGTTCAGAGAAGGGCAACTAATTAATAAGTGGATTGGGGGAGCTTGAAAGAGAGAGACTGGAAAGTTACAATGTGTACGCTGGAGAAGGGCAATCTGGGGCATTGTTCACCAATATAACCTGTCAGAGAGAGGACCCCAGACATCCTTAAGACTTGAAGAAAAAAGGTTTAGTGTGCTTCAAGTTGGGAATGGGTAAAGCTATGGTAACTGTCTTCCAGTGGACGTTGTTATGGCAGTTCATAAAGCTGTATAGTTTCTGCAACAGGGCATGTTTGCAAGTTACTGGTATTGATACATAAAGTAGAGTTGGGAAAGGGTTTGTCACTGTGAGAACGGTAAGCTATGGCACTGTCTTCCAGTGGGGGACGTTGTTATGGCGGTTCATGGTCAGTTGTTAATAAAAAGGCGGGATAGTTCCTACACAATCCAGGAATTGTTTACAAGGTACTGGTATGTGATGCAGCATGAAAGTAGTATTGTTGTGGATCGGGTTTTCTGTCGAACCGGTAGAATGGGTAAAGCTATGACTGCTTCCATTGACGTTTTATGCAGGTTCATTGGTATTTAACAACTGGATGATTCTAGAAACAGTGAATTTTTGCAAGTTACTGGTATTAGAATCATAAATAGAGTTGGGAAAAGTTTTCACTGTGAGAATGGTATTCTATGGAACACCTGCCTTTCCAGTGTGTACGTGTTTATGGCAGGTTCATTGTCATTTATAATAAAAGCGGTATGAGTTTTCTATGAAAACAAGACGGTTAGCAGGTTAGATCTGGTAGTTGATACATAGTAGATTGAGGAAGGTTTGTGGTCACTGGAGAACTAAAGCTATGGAACTGTCTTCCATTGGGCTTGTGGCGTCATTGGTCATTAATAAACTGAGCAGTGCCTACACACAAGGAATGTTACAAAAAGTTACTCTGGTAGTGATACATAAAGTAAGTTGGGGAAGGGTTTGTCACTGGGGAATGGGGGAACTAAGACCGTGTCTTCCATGAGACGTTGTTTGGCAGGTTCACTTGGTCGTTAATAAAAACTGGTGAGCTTGTCGGGCAACAGAGAAGTTCACTCAATACTGGGAGTTGATACATAACGGAGAGGTGGGAAAGGTTTGTCCACATGTAAGACGGTAAACGATGGACGGCTTCCAGTGGACGTTGTTTTCAGGTTTCTGGACAGTTTAATAAAAAGCTGACATGAAGTGTGCTACGAACAATACACCCGGGTAATTTGGCAGGCGTTAAGACGGAGCCAGGACACTAACATAAGATAGCAGGGATCGGGAAATTGCCCAGGGCCACGGAGTCGAAGGAATTTTTCCCTCAGAATTGGGGGGTTGTTTTTTTTTGCTAGATTCTAGATGGTTGGCTTCTTTATTCAACCTCAATCTATAAACTATAACTATTGGTGGATCATGGAACATTATTGGGTGGACTTAGAGTGACCCCCATCTTTTCCTTCCGCACTGGTGCCACTAACAAGTTAAAGGAGGAGGAGGGTCCTTAAAAAGCTTGAGAGCTAGGGTCACCTAACAGACTATGTTACTATGTAACTGTTAGACAGACATTATGGGTAGGGTAGAAAGGTTGGACTAGATGGACGTATGTCTTTATACAACTTCTAATACTATGTTACCACAGTTGAGTTGGTGGTGGCGCACCATGTAAATGTTGGGTTTTTAGGAACAAACACACCAAGAAGTTATAAGTTCTAAACTGCGAGTTTGAACAATATAACTGCCTGAGTTTATTGCTTTTTTTGTTTTTTTCCATGTTTCTAGAAAATATAAAGTTTCTACATATGTACAAACTTTATATATAGCTGCTCTGTTCTTTATTTACTAACCAGCAGGAATTTCTGACAGTCTTCCAGTAGCAATACAAAATAGTAAACTGATTTTACTGACATTTACTGAAATGTACATTTATTTATTGCAAGTTCACTGGTGGCGTGTTCTGCTAAAGTGCTGGGTTAGTAAAATAATAGGCTTTTGGGGCACTGGTTCAATTCCCCATGCTCCTTTTGTTTTTGTTTTCATTGTGTGTCTAGCAAAAGATAAACACTCCACATGTACTGGGTCCATTACTTATTAGCTATTGTGGCATAGCGGTAGAAAGGTTTGCTTTTAGAAAGACACAGTATAGAAGGTTGCTGGTTTGATTCCCCACACTTACTTTTATTGTTTGCTGAAATTTTAAATGTTCTGTTTCTTCTATCCATGCTAGCAAAGACATACACTGCGAAGATTACTTTTATTTTTTGTATGAAAAGCAAAGGAATTTATCATTGTTATGGCCAGTACATTTGTAATGTGTTACAAAAAAACTGCAATACTGAAAATCTGAGTTCGGTCAGAGGGAGGATCTATGAGCTCTACATGATTGGCTGTCAGCTTCCAGGAAGCAAGACTGCAGTTTCTTGTAATGTGCCACTAGCACACTTAGTGGGGTGTTCCCAGATAAGAGGAATTATGGGAGCTGACCCCTTGTACTCAAGGTTTTTCATAAATCACCCAGCATCCACAGCAAAGGAGAGATGAGACACCACTTGTTTGTGTGTTTTCGTTATGTGCTCTGTCTATTGGGACAATGTTGTCTTGGGACTTTAATTACCGTATATACTCGGTATAAGTCGAGGTTTTCAGGCTGTGAAAACAGCCAGAAAACTGAACCTCGACTTATACTCGAGTCAGCCACTTACTGATGGAGGAATCCGGCTGCCGCGTCCACTGATGGTCGCATCCACTGACGTCACGACTCGGCGCCGGAAATTAGACCGGCGCCGAGTCGTGACGTCAGTGGATGCGACCATCATGGACGCGGCAGCCGGATCCTCCATCAAGTGCATGATGTCGGGGGCCAGACTCTCCCTGCAAAAGGTAAGGTTGCAGCATTAGTAGTAGTGTAGTGTAGTGGCAGGGTGAGAAGATGGGTGCAGGGAGTAGTGTAGTGTACTGTAGTAGTGTAGTGTAGTGGCAGGGTGAGAAGATGGGTGCAGGGAAATAGGTTTTATTCCTGGGGCTGGACCTGGGGCTGGAGGGGAGAGTAAGGAGTCAGGGACAGGGTAGTGTGTTTTGGGGTTAGTGTGTGGGACAGGGTAGTGTGTTTTGGGGTGTGTGCAGTTCCACTCCAGATGTTTCTACTCCCTACTTCCACTCCCTTCTACTACTCTACCCTCGACTTATACTCGAGTCAATTGGTTTTACTCATTTTTGAGGTAAAAATGGGTACCTCGACTTATACTCGAGTCGACTTATACTCGAGTCTATACGGTAATAGTTAGTTTGTATGGTCATAGCCCCCTACCTAACACAGGGACACAAATCTACTGACCTACCTATCCATTCCTGTGGCAGCCATGCTTAAAGGATAACTATGGTTAAAAAAATTTGACTAATCATCAAGTTAGTTTTTGACCCCCCCCCAACCTGACACACACACACCTACTGACCTACCCATCGATTTCCCTGAAAGCCTTACTTCAAGGATCTGTCCATCCCCCCAAAAAACTTTTGATATTTTGCTAAGCACCCCCCAAAACCTGGACCCCAAGGTTTTTAGCTTTCTAAGATGCTGGTAATGCTACTTACCTGCCTTCCTTCCCTCTGCGTTCTTCTGCTTGCTTCTGTGCCTCTTCTGTGCACGGAAGCAAGTAAAAGGAGCCAGACCTTCAGCAGCATCTGTGATTGGCAGAGACATCGCAAGGTGAAGGTTTTGGGGGGTACTTAACAAAATATCAAAAACAAATTGGGGGGTGGACATACCCTTTAATGGTTAGCTATAGCCAAAAAATTTTTAGATCCATAAGCAAAAAAGTTTGTTTTTTTATCCCCCAACCTGATACAGGTACACACATTTTGTGACCTACCCTTCCATACTTAAAGGGTAACAATAGTCAAAAAATTAATTTCGACCAATAATGAAAAAAAGTTTTTTTGGACCTCCCAATCTGACACAGGTACACACACCTTCTAACCAGCCTGCCCAATTCTGTGGCTGACTGGCTTAAAGGGAAACTATAGTGAAAAAAAAAACCCAAGCTGACACAGGTACACACACCTGCAGTCCTACCTGTACATTCAAAATTTATACTTTAAATAATGTGTAGGAAATGGAGAAGACTTTACTGTACATTTCCAGAATCTGCACATCTTCTTTTGAAACCAGTGGGGAAATCAGCCTCTTGCTGTTAAGACATGTTCATCATTTCAAAGTCTTTCCTCCAGGCTCTATAAATCCCTTTAGCAAACAAGGCAATTCCCTTGTTGTTTTTTTAATTGAATTGCTTTTTGAGTCATCATCCAGGTGAATGCAGCCTGTGGGCAAAGACAAATGTGACAGCAACATGTCTAACATAGAGGAGTCTCCCAATTACTGAAAACTTAAGACATTAATTGGAGAAGAAATAAATGCTTTCTTTTTTCTGTTCAATCGTTGTTATTAAATATTCCACCCTACCCACCCAAAAAAGGAGGTGGGTGGGCTGGGGGGAAGATAGACGCACAAACTTGAGTCATCATTTTGATGATAATATCAAGGAGATATTATTTGGTACAATGTAAATGGGGGCTAAGTTGTGTATAGTTTAGCTGTCTTAGATCATTCCTGACTCCAAATGGCAATTGGAAAGTATCCCTGGATCAACCAGAACTACAATATATGTATAAATACCAGTAATTCTTAATATGTTTTAGTTTTAGTAACTTATCCAGGCCACTTTTAAAGCTATTCAAGGAACTTTCCATTACCACATCTGCTGGAAGACAGTTCCACAGTTTCACCATTCTCGCTGCAAAGAAACCTTTCCTAACTTGAAAATTAAACTTAGTAACATAGTGTAAGGCGATAGTAAAACGGGAGTGCATAATTTCTCTAGAGACTGTCAGCCTTACCCAAATTCTATGCACAAGAGTGCGCCCTTGCATATTTTGGAGGCAGGTTGTTGCTGAACTACCACTAGAATGCAATAAATGGGCTGCAGTGGCTCTTAAAATTAAACAGTATCTTATTTATTAACAGATCAATAAAGGCATTGCAATTAGCATAATAGAGGTGGTATAGCATGGCATATATATAACATGAATATGCACAAACCAGAGGAATCATTAACAGCATAAATAACAATCAGCTTATAAATGCCATCACAGCTCTCAGGTCACTGTAGTAGAATCTTCTACCCCTATGTCTGGCACTATGTCCCTATTCCCATCTATCACTCCTGGAGTAATCTATAACAAAATCTAATCTCACATTAAACTGGGCCTACCTGTTATCTAAGGTTCCAGGTTCAAGAAGAAGAAAGAGGCTGAGCACATGGTTGCTCCCCCTTTATACTTTTACACAGCAGCCCCTACTGGCCAAATCCTGCCAGAACAAGAAGACTAAAGGGTAACTAGTTTATAGTTCCCTACAATAGTAGCAAGTAATTGAGGTTGAAAAAGACATACGTCTATGAATTCTAACCTTTTAACCTTACCCTTATCAACCCTTACAGTTGATCCAGAGGAAGGCAAAAAAAAAAACCAGCTGGCATCGAAAGTATCTGTGGAACACCAGGATCACATATAAAGCAGTATATGTATTAATACATTACATTAATTACACAGTAATTTTCAATATTTTTTAGTTTTAGAAACTTATCTAGCCCACTTTTAAAGCTATTCAGTGATCTATAAAGAAACCTTTCAACCTGAAGATGAAACTTCTTTTCTTTCAGTCTTAAATGATATCCACATGTCCTCTGATATGACTGATTAGTAAACAATGCGCCAGAGAGATTACTGTATGGCCCATTAATATATTTGTATTAAGTGATCATATCCCCACACAAACGTTGCTTCTCTAATGTAAACAGCCCTAACTGTTTCTAATCTGCCTGATAGTCAATCTCCTCCATTCCCTTTATTATTTAGTTGCCTGTCTCTGAAACAACTTCTTTTCCAAGATGTCCCTTTTGTATATGGAATTCCAAAACTGCACCGCATATTCCAAATGAGGCATTACCAGTGCCTTGTAAAAAGGGAGAATAATATTTTTTCTCTTGAACCTATTCCCCTTTTTTATTCAAGACAATATCTTTGTAGCTCTAGCAGATGCTATCTGGCATTGTTTTCAACAGCTAAGTCTGTTATCAACTAGAACCCCCAAATCTTTTGCCATTAGAGATTCAATTACCACAGAGTTATTTATGGTGTATGGGGCACAAGGAATGTTAAACCCCAAATGCATCACCTTACATTTATTAACATTGAATCTCATCTGCCATTCTGCTGCCCATTTTGATAATCTATCTAGGTCTGCTTACAGCAATTGCACATCATTTGAAGTTTCCAAAGTGTCATCAGCAAACACAGAGACCTTGCTCTCAATGCCACTTCTAAGATCAGTTCTGGAGACAAAGTCCAGGATATGATCCTGTAAGTTTCCAGCACATTCTCTGCCACTGATGTTAGACTTACAGGTCTATAGTTACCATGCTGGGAACAACTACCTTTTTTGAATATTGGTATTCCATTGGCTTTTTTCCAATCAAATGTCACCAGACAAAATGAATTTAAAAAGATAAGAAGCTATGCCTTGCCTCCTGTTCTTCAATTAATCTAATAAGAGCCAGGAGCGAAGCTACAGGCAAGGCCTAAAGATGGGATCCGGGTCCAAATCAGACCCATATCCTACACGGAACTTCTTGGTCCCAAAATCCGAACGTTCCTTTGGAACCAACGGATCATTCGGATCTTGGGAATTTCTGATTTTGAATGTATTTTCGAGGGTTACCAATTGTTGGAGGTTATTTTTGTTAAACCTCAAAAATAACCTTGTACATTCGATGAGCCTCGAAAAATAGATTGGAAACTGCTTTTGAGTTTCCATGACGTATTTTTGAGAGTTAATGAAAATAACTTTTCTGAACCCTCGAAAGTATGTTCTGATTTCTGATTTAAGATTTTTCCCGAATTCTGTAAATACGAAAACGGAATGAAACTTCCACGTTCCGAACATCTCTATTTTGAAACTATGGTTAACCCTTTCAACGCCAGCAGGATTTCAACTTTGTGCATGCCCAGTCCCAAATTAATTTCACCGCTTTGGTGAAAGTCAAATATCTGTTGATTTCAGTTAGATCAACAGGACTTTGTTCTTAAAGGGCATCTAGAGTGAAAAAAGCACATTGCCCCTTTGCAAAATTAAATTCATGTACTCTGTGCTGCCTTTATCCTATCTCTGTCAGTGACTCTGTTTAACCATGGTGCCAGATCTCTGTGCAGCACTCCCCCCTTCCTCCTCCCCTCTGTTACCTCATCCATGTCTCAACTCCGGCTAACCGACAAGCTTATCATGTGCAGTAGGAGTTAAAAGTTCAACATCCAGAAAAACACACCCATGCACAGTGGCCAATAGAAAGCAAGCTGTCCTGGAGACATGGAACAAGAAGAACAGTACAGTTTACCATCTCTCAATTTGTGACCCATCATCAATCAGTGAAAGCTATTATAAAGGGGGGTCAAGTGCAGCCTTATATCTACCATCAAAGCTACCTCTTTCCCCCGGCTAATGCTCTTATCTCTATGTTTATTACAGAGCAGGGAGGGGGGAGTCACAGGGATTTGATTGACAGTCCAAGTAGGAGTAGAGGAATGCAATCACGTATTCTTCTAACTGGTGTATCTAAGGACAGAGAGGGAATCTGCAAAAAGTGATGACACTCTGGGAGTTGTGGGGAATTATAGAACACATGGAAAGAAAGAGAAAAAAAAGTTAATTTTCCCACTATGGATGCCCTTCAAAAACATTTAGCTAGTCATCCGACTGTCTTTCTCAATTAAGAATGACTTGTACAAGATTCTGTTAGCAATTACATACCCTTTAAAGTCCCAATTAGCATAAAACAGCCAGGTGTTAGGGACCTTCTGGTGCAAGGTGTGGATGCATTTTCGGCTGAGAAGTGTTATCGAAACTGCCCTGGGTAAGGTGTCAAAACAGCATTGTACAAGGAAGAGAGTTGATACAGAAACACAAGAAAAGCGACATCATATACACAGTACAGTGCAGTGTAGATGTAAAATATACATCTTTTTACCAGTTACCAGAGTGATAACGATTACCAAGCTTCTCTCTAGAGAAGGAGAGACAGGTCCACATAACCATGAAAATCAGTGCTAAAAATCCTGCTCATGGTGTTGCAATCCTGAAGAAACAAGCCAATCGTGGCACACCCCTAATCATGGGATTGACCCGTCGGTTTGCGTTGTAATCTGCTCCTGGCCAAGCTCCATCTAGCGGTGCTAATGATTACATGAGTATTTCTGGGAGATTGTATATAATTTCAGGGAGTCAGGAGTCTGCTATTAATATCTGAGAGACTCCAATTCACTGAATTGGGATGCCTTCATGTAGTTTTATTTCACACACAAAAAATCAATTTGTTATTTGTATAGGAGAATAAGAGGGGGAGATTTCATTACTGTGTCTATTTGTCTTGCAAATTTTAAAATCTTGAAATCAGAAGGAACAGACAAGGCTGACAGGAAGTATATAAACTGTAATAAGGAGTGCAAGAAAGCAATATAACTAGCTAAAGTAGAAAATGACATACAGATAGCTGAACAAAGCAAGTCCAACCCCAAAATGTTTTTTAAATATATCAATAGTAAAAAGATGACTGAGAATGTGGAACCAATAAAGGAATATTTCACTAAGAGAGTTAACTATTACTTTATTGCATTAATTAAAGAATATTAGGTAAAGGAACTAAATATAACCTTGAAAAAGCTCAGTTAAAAAATTTTGCTTCCTGTTAGAATTTAAAGAATCTTATTCCAGTTCACAAATCTGGGAATATTCCTAATAAATCTTTAGTCCTAAAAGGCACAAAAACATATTTCCCCTTTATTTAGACTGTATTCCACAATACACATACAATATAACTACAGTTCTATCTTAAACACTTGCTGTTTTGATGAAGGTACAAACTGCTCTGGACCACCTGCCCTTCTAGGAAACAGACTACAGTTCACATTGATGTTTGACAAGCCCCTGAAAATGCCTTGTTTCTTCATGGATTCCTTAAAGAAACATAAGCTGGTTATATTCACTAGAGATCTTTAAAAGATGTCGGACAGAATTTATAAGGCTGCACCGGGTATACTGGCTTACAATATATCAGGGCTTTCTGAAGGTTTATATACCAGGTTTACTGATAGGGAGTCTTTGGTACACCGTGTGGTAACAGGGTTCCTGAAAATGTGCCGGGTACTCAGGGTGATATATATATATAAGGGCGATAGATACTGAGAGGATCAATACTTAATCGGTAATGTGTGTACCCAACTTAAGAGTTGATATATAGGGCTTTGTGGAGCAATCTTTGTGTCTGTATTTAGCTTTATTTTTTTCTACAGCAGTGAAAGACAAGAGGATCTGTTCAGTAAAGAAAAGAGTGTGTAGTACTGAGAGACTAATCATCTTATTGCACTGAGAAATAATATGTAAGTTTCAATCCATTTGTAAAGCACAAAGATGACCCTCATACTAAGGGAAGATATGGCAACTCCCACCTGTATGTATAAATACAAATATACAGAGAAGAGGTGTTATAGGAACCCCTAAATAGAGGTGGGGGGGTTCGACACCATCTGTCTGCCATGTACAATGCTGTTTTGACACCTTACTCTGGGCGTTCCTATAACACCTCTTAGCCACTATCTAATCACACCCTTAACACCTGGCTGTGATATGCTAATTGGGATTTTCCAGGGTACATAATTGCCACAGATTCTTGTACAAGTCATTCTGAATTGAAAAAGCCAGTCGGATGACTAGCGAAACGTCTTCAAGAACTAAACTTCAAGTCCAGTTGATCTAATTGAATACAACAGATATACCATGACCTGGATGAATGAGAACCTTCACAAGCATACTTGCCACAGATTCTTGTACAAGTCATTCTGAATTGAGAGATCCAGTCGGATGACTAGCGAAACGTCTTCAGGAACTAAACTTCAAGTCCAGTTGATCTAATTGAATACAACAGATATACCATGGCCTGGATGGATGAATATTAGAGATATACCGTGACCTGGATGGATGAATATTACAGATATACCGTGACCTGGATGGATGAATATTACAGATATACCATGGCCTGGATGAATGAGAACCTTCACAAGCATATTAATTATGTATAGTTCTTGAAAACGTTTCGCTAGTCATCCAACTGGCTTTCTCAATTCAGAATCTTAATTGAGAAAACAAGTAGGATATCTAGGGAAACGTATTCAACAACTAAACTTCAAGTCCAGTTGATCAAACTGAATACAACAGATATAGTATTGAAGGATGTATAAAGACATAGGCCCATCTAGTCCAATCTATATACCTTACCCATAATGTCTGTCTAACAGTTACATAGTAACATAGTATTGGAGGTTGTATAAAGACATACATCCATCTAGACCAACCTTTATACCCTACCCATAATGTCTGTCTAACAGTCATAGTATTGGAGGTTGTATAAAGACATACATCCATCTAGTCCAACCTTTATACCCTACCCATAATGTCTGTATAACAGTTACATAGTAACATAGTATTGGAGGTTGTATAAAGACATACGTCCATCTAGTCCAACCTTTATACCCTACCCATAATGTCTGTATAACAGTTACATAGTAACATAGTATTGGAGATTGTATAAAGACATACGTCCATCTAGTCCAACCTTTATACCCTACCCATAATGTCGGTCTCACAGTTACATAGTAACATAGTATTGGAGGTTGTATAAAGACATATGTCCATCTAGTCCAACCTTTATACCCTACCCATAATGTCTGTATAACAGTTACATAGTAACATAGTATTGGAGGTTTTATAGAGACATAAGTCCATCTAGTCCAACCTTTATACCCTACCCATAATGTTTGTATAACATTTACATAGTAACATAGTATTGGAGGTTTTATAAAGACATATGTCCATCTAGTCCAACCGTTATACCCTACCCATAATGTCTGTATAAAAGTTACATAGTAACAGTATTGGAGGTTGTATAAAGACATAATTCCATCTAGTCCAACCTTTATACCCTACCCATAATGTTTCTGATAGGGTGTGTGCAGGCTATACTAGGTGCTATATACCAGGGTTTCTGAAAGGGTGTGCCAGGTACACTGGGGCCAATAGACCAGAGTTTGTGATAGGGTGTGTGGGGTACACTAGGCGCTTTATACCAGGGTTCCTGATAGAGAGTGTTGGGTACACTGGGTGCTATAGACCGCGGTTTCTGATACAGTGTGCGGGGATAAGGTGTGCAGGGTACACAGCGTGCTATAGAGTAGGGTATCTGATAGGGTGTGCGGGGGATACTAGGTGCTATAAAGCAGGTGCACTGGGTGCTATAGACCAGTGTTTCTGATAGGGTGTGCCATGTACACTGGGTGCTATATACCAGGGTTCCTGATAGGCAGAGATGGATTTAGAATCAAAACTGAAACTGATTTGGACCTGAACATTAGTAATCCGGACAAACTCGAACTATTAGAACTTTCTAAACTCCGAATTAGTTTGGTTTTCTAAACTCGTGGAGGTATTTTCTATAATTACAGAGTTTACGTACCGTTTGCTAACCCTCGATTTTGGCCATAACCCTCAAATGCAGCGTTTCCTTAATATACCTTGAATGTTCCCGTTCGTCAATAAACCTCAAATGTATCATTCAGTAACTCTCGAATGTATTGTTACAATTTGGTAACCATCAAATGTAATGTTCAATTTTCAGTAACCCTCAAATGTATTTTTCGAATACGTTAACCCTTGAATGTATTGTTCAATTTTCAGTAACCCTCAAATGTATTTTTCGAATACGTTAACCCTTGAATGTATCATTCGATTTGGTTAACATTTGAATGTATCATCCGACTTTCGTTAGTCCTCGAATGTAACGTTTGGTAACCATTGAATTGGCGATAATCCTTGAATGTAGCATGCAGAAACCCGACAATTGCCTGATCGTGGGGGAAGATAGTGTTTTGGTGATATGTACGTGTTAACCAGATCATTTCCCAGGTGCCACAGCCATTAACAGTAAGTTACCACTGCTATTTATTTGTAATTAATCCAAACTATTTTCTCCCCATTGACTTTAATGTTTTTGTTTCCTAACTACCGAACTTTTACTGAAACTTCAGGATATTCGGCCATCTCTACTGATAGGGTGTTTGTATGCAAATATATTTCTGCACACACAAATGATTTTAAGTTAGAGGGATTTTGTTATATGTATGACTTTGTATTATTTCAAAAAGGTATCTTAACACACATGTGGCTGATTCCTTCCACTTCCTCTATGCATCCATCCAACTGCTATTCAAAATAATGTAAGAAGGCAAACACAGACACCAAATCAAAAGCAAAGCCTGTGTTGCAGTAAATCTCTTGAGGTTGCCTTGGTTCCTCACATTTTACATTATTTTGAATCATGACTTTGTATTATATGCAGTACTCTTGTATGTAACATATATGACTGTGTTAATTGCACTACTCTTGTATGTAACATATAGAATGTGTTAAATGCACTACCCTTCTATGTAACATATATGACTGTGTTAAATGCACTACCCTTCTATGTAACATATAGGACTGTGTTAAATGCACTACCCTTCTATGTAACATATAGGACTGTGTTAAATGCACTACCCTTCTATGTAACATATATGACTGTGTTAAATGCACTACCCTTCTACGTAACATATAGGACTGTGTTAAATGCACTACCATTCTATGTAACATATATGACTGTGTTAAATGCACTACCCTTCTACGTAACATATAGGACTGTGTTAAATGCACTACCCTTCTACGTAACATATATGACTGTGTTAAATGCACTACCCTTCTACGTAACATATAGGACTGTGTTAAATGCACTACCCTTCTATGTAACATATATGACTGTGTTAAATGCACTACCCTTCTATGTAACATATAGGACTGTGTATATATGACTGTGTTAATTGCACTACTCTTGTATGTAACATATATGACTGTGTTAAATGCACTACCCTTCTACGTAACATATAGGACTGTGTTAAATGCACTACCCTTCTATGTAACATATATGACTGTGTTAAATGCACTACCCTTCTATGTAACATATAGGACTGTGTTTGATGTGTGCAATGAATGATTGGAATGGTGCTTGTTTGTGTGTGGGGGATCTAGTTGCTATAAAGAAGCAGGTGCACTGGGTGCTATAGACCAGTGTGTTCTGATAGGGTGTGCCATGTACACGGGTGCTATATTACCAGGGTTCCTGATAGGCAGAGATGGATTTAGAATCAAAACTGAAACTGATTTGGACCTGAACATTAGTAATCCGGACAAACTCGAACTATTAGAACTTCTAAACTCCGAATTAGTTTGGTTTTCTAAACTCTGTGGAGGATTTTCTATAATTACAGAGTTACGTACCGTTTGCTAACTCGATTTTGGCCATAACCCTCAAATGCAGCGTTCCTTTAATATACCTTGAATGTTCCCGTTCGTCAATAAACCTCAAATGTATCATTCAGTAAAATCTCGAATGTATTGTACAATTTGGTAACCATCAAATGTAATGTTCAATTTTCAGTAACCTCCAAATGTATTTCGAATACGTTAACCCTTGAATGTATTGTTCAATTTTCAGAACCCTCAAATGTATTTTTCGAATACGTTAACCCTTGAATGTATCATTCGATTTGGTTAACATTTGAATGTATCATCCGACTTTCGTTAGTCTCGAATGTAACGTTGGTAACCATTGAATTGGCGATAATCCTATGAATGTAGCATGCGAAACCCGACAATTGCCTGATCGTGGGGGAAGATAGTTTGAGTACGTGATTATTGTGTGATATTACGTGTTAACAGATCTATCCCAGGCCACAGCCATAACAGTAAGTACACCTGCATTTATGTAATAACCAAACATTCCCCCATTGACTTTAATGTTTTTTTTTCCTAACTACCGAAAATTTACTGAAACTTAGGATATTCGGCCATCTCTACTGATAGGGGGTTTGTATGCAAATATATTCTGCACACACAAATGATTTAAGTTAGAGGGATGTTGTATTATGTATGACTTTGTATTATTTCAAAAAGGTATCTTAACACACATGTGTGATTCCTTCCACCTTCTCTATGCATCCATCCAACTGCTATTCAAAATAATGTAAGAAGGCAAACACACAGACACCAAATCAAAAGCAAAGCCTGTGTTGCAGTAAATCTCTTGAGGTTGCCTTGGTTCCTCACATTTTACATTATTTTGAATCATGACTTTGTATTAATGCAGTACTCTTGTAGTAAAAATATATGACGTGTGTTAATTGCACTACTCTTGTATGAACATATATGAATGTGTTAAATGCACTACCCTTCTACGTAACATATAGGACTGTGTTAAATGCACTACCCTTCTATGTAACATATATGACGTGGTTAAATGCACTACCCTTCTATAACATATAGGACTGTGTAAATGCACTACCCTTCTAGTAACATATAGGACTGTGTTAAATGCACTACCCTTCTATGTAACATTATGACTGTGTTAAATGCACTACCCTTCTACAACATATAGGACTGTGTTAAATGCAATACCATTCTATGTAACATATATGACTGTGTTAAATGCACTACCCTTCTACGTAACATATAGGACTGTGTTAAAGCACTACCCTTCTAGAACATAATGACTGTGTTAAATGCACTACCCTTCACGTAACATATGGACTGTGTTAAATGCACTACCTTCTATAACAATATGACTGTGTTAAATGCAATACCTTGTATATAACATATATGACTGTGTTAAATGCACTACCCTTCTATGTAACATATATGACTGTGTTAAATGCAATACCTGTATATAACATATATGACTGGTGAAATGCACTACCCTTGTATATAAATATCGGACTGGTTAATGCACTACCCTTCTATGTAACATATAGGAAGTGTTAAAGCACTACCCTTCTATGTAACATAATGACTGTGTTAATGCATACCCTTCTACGTACCAATAGGATGTGGTAAATGCACTACCCTTCTATGTAACATATAGACTGTGTTAAATGCACTACCCTTCTATACACATATGACTGTGTTAAATGCACACCCTTCTACATAACACACAGTCATATATGTTACATAGAAGGGTAGTGCATTTAACACAGTCATATATGTTATATACAAGGGTAGTGCATTTAACACAGTCATATATGTTACATAGAAGGGTAGTGCATTTAACACAGTCATATATGTTATGTGTTAAATGCACTACCCTTCTATGTAACATATATGACTGGTGTTAATGCACTACCCTTCTACGTAACATATAGACTGTGTTAAATGCACTACCCTTCTATGTAACATATAGGACTGTGTTAAATGCACTACCCTTCTATGTAACATATATGACTGTGTTAAATGCACTACCCTTCTACATAACATATAGGACTGTGTTAAATGCACTACCCTTCTATGTAACATATATGACTGTGTTAAATGCACTACCCTTGTATATAACATATATGACTGTGTTAAATGCACTACCCTTCTATGTAACATATATGACTGTGTTAAATGCACTACCCTTGTATATAACATATATGACTGTGTTAAATGCACTACCCTTCTATGTAACATATGACTGTGTTAAGTGCACTACCCTTGTATGTCAAATATATGACTGTGTTAAATGCATACCCTTGTATGTAACATATATGACTGTGTTGAATGCACTACCCTTGTATGTAAAATATATGACTGTATTCATAAAGGACCAGTTAAGTCAAATTGGGGACTTTTTAGAAGAAGTGGAGTTTCCAGCAACAGTTAACAATGAATTTGTCATTATTCTAGTCTCAACAATGAATTATGGTTCTTTTCATAGTCTATTAACTTCTTTACCAATTAATGGTTATAATTAATTAAAGGGTAAACTCAGTGTATAGTACTAATCAGTAAGAACAGATCACACATGCAATGTGGGTATTGTAGTTCTAGAACACCAATGCTAATAATAGGGACCCAGCTATAGTCCTTACCTGTCCCGCGCTCTTGGCTGCTTCCCAGCTCCCGTCTCTCCTCTTAGTACAGGTTCCTAACCCCAGGACCACGCTGCAGAGGAGCTCAGATCCCGGGTGTGGGTAACAGCGGAGTCCCCCAGCGCACGCTGAGTATAAACCCCGCAGGACTCTCCTTCCAGCCGGGCACATACCGGACAGCATCCGCACCCTGGAGCCCTAACCAGCTCCGCACAAGGGGGGCGCGGAAAGGCCGCGGGGCAGACAGAGAGGCGCTCAGGTGAGCATGGGGGCAGCGGAACAGAACATCGGCCAGGGCTGCAGGGGTCAGGACCTGGGAATAAAGCAGCAGGGACCAAGGAGCCACATCCAGACAGCACTCATAAGGCCAGTTGAGAATCCAATGGTAGCTCCTACAGATTACAGTGTCTCTCACTCCTATTTCTAGCCACCCGATTGACCTTTAATCCTTACTACCCCCAGGCCACCTATTACTGCCCGTCTGCCCCTAAATACCCTAAAATGATCCCCTTGCCACCTGTGTCCCTCTCATCTCTTTTCTCTCTCTCTCTCTCTCTCCTGTATTTGTCGTCTTGTCTGGTCATAAGTTGTCACTTCCCGGTCTCCTGCCCCTGATGTCTCTTTTTTTCTGCCCCACTCTCTGCTCTCTACCCATCCCTTCCCTCCATCATGTTCCCTCACTTCTCTCTGCACCTTTTATTTTGTCTGTCCCTCTCCTCTACAGTCTCCTCCTCCTCTCAACAGTGTCCTCCTCATCCCCCCCCAAACTTCTTTCCCTCTCACACTTCATCGTGTCTCTGTGTGAACACAACCCAACTTGTATCCATGTGCTACTTCACCTTGCCAAAGGACCCTGTTCAAATAAAGAAACAACGTGCTTGCTACACATCCATCTCTACACCCCCTCTAATTCCAACCAATGGAACAGCACCTAGAAAGTGATCACCTGCCAAAACTGATCCTCCACACCCTATCCCTCCCTGTGGTTGTTCTCTTTATCTTATATTTGTTTTTTATAGTTACTAGAACCAATAACAGCAACGTAAGTAAACCAACCCTCCCCATGTATTCTCCCTCTTTACAGGAACTGTGAGGCCTCATTTGGAATATGCAGTGCAGTTTTGGAATCCCATACAAGGATATCTTGAAATGGAAGCAGTCAGAGAAGGGCAACGAAATTAATAAGGGGAATGGAGGGGCTTGACAATGCAGGCAGATTAGACAAGTTATAACTAAAATAATAAGGGGAATGGAGGGATTTAACCATGCAGGCGGATTAGAAAAGTTACAACTAAAATAATAAAGGGAATGGAGGAGCTTGATTATGCAGGCAGATTAGACAAGTTATAACTAAAATAATAAGGGGAATGGAGGGGATTGACTATGCAGATGGATTAGACAAGTTATAGCTAAAATAATAAGGGGAATGGAGGGATTGACTATAGGCAGATTAGACAAGTCATAGCTAAAATAATAAAGGGAATGGAGGCTTGTATGCAGGCGATTGACAGTTATAGCTAAAATAATAAGGGGATAGAGGGGCTTGACTATGCAGGCAGATTAGACAAGTTTAACTAAAATAATAAGGGGATATGAGGGGCTTGACAATGCAGGCAGATTAGACAAGTTATAACTAAAATAATAAGGGGAATGGAGGGATTTAACCATGCAGGCAGATTAGAAAAGTTACAACTAAAATAATAAAGGGAATGGAGGGGCTTTACATGCAGGCGGATTAGACAAGTTATGCTAAAATAATAGGGAATAGAGGGGCTTGACTAGCAGGCAGATTAGACAAGTTATAACTAAAATAATAAGGGGAATGGCGGCTTGACAATGCAGCGCAGATTAGACAAGTTATAACTAAAATATAAGGGGAATGTAGGCATTAACAGCATGCAGCAGATTAGAAAGTTACAAAACTAAAATAATAAAGGGAATGGAGGGCTTGATTATGCAGCAATTAGACAAGTTATAACTAAATAATAAGGGGATGGAGGGGCTTGACTATGCAGCGGATTAGACAAGTTATAGCTAAAATAATAAGGGGAAATGGGGCTTGACTATGCAGGCGGATTAGACAAGTTATAGCTAAAATAATAAGGGAATAGAGGGGATTGACTATGCAGGCAGATTAGACAAGTTATAACTAAAATAATAAGGGGAATGAGGGGCTTGACTATGCAGGCGGATTAGACAAGTTTATGCTAAACATAAAGGGAATGGAGGCTTGACTATGCAGGCGATTAGACGATTATAGCTAAAATATAAGGGAATGGAGGGCTTGACTATGCGGCAGATTAGACAAGTTATAACTAAAATAATAAGGGAATGGAGGGGCTTGACTAGCAGGCAGATTAGACAAGTTATAGCTAAAATAATAAGGGAATAGAGGGGCTTACTATGCAGCAGATAGACAAGTTATAACTAAAATAAATAGGGGAATGGGAGGGGCTTGACTAGCAGACGATTATACAAATTTAAATAAATAATAAAGGGAATGGGGGCTTGACTCTGCAGCAGATTAGACAAGTTATAACTAAAATAATAAGGGGATGGAGGGGTTTGACTAAGCAACAGATTATCAAATATAACTAAAATAATAAGGAAGGGAGGGGGCTTGACTATGCAGGACAGATTAGACAATATTAACTAAAATAATAAGGGGAATGGAGGGGCTTGACTAAGCAGGACGATTATACAGTTATAACTAAAATAAAAAGGGGAATGGAGGGGCTTGACTATGCAGACATGTTAGACAAATTATAACTAAAATAATACGGGAATGGAGGGGCTTGACTAGCAGACGATTATACAAATTATAACAAATAATAAAGGAATGGAGGGGCTTGACTATGCAGGGGGATTAGACAAGTTAAGCTATATAAAAAAAAGGGAATGGAGGGGCTTGACATGCAGGCGGATTAGACAAGTTATAGCTAAAATAATAAGGGGAATAGAGGGGCTGACTATGCAGGCCATATTAGACAAGTTATAACTAGAGATGCCGTTTCGCGGACCCGAACCCGGATCCGCCGCGATTTCCTCGTCCGCGAACGGCATATTATTCCGGACTTCGGACTTCCGAACTTCCGAACTGCGGATTTTTTTTTTTTTACGAAAATTTTCGAAAATACGAGTATCTCCGTAATTACGAGGATCTACGATACTTTCGGGATCCGGAAAAACCGATGATCCCTCGTAATTCGAGGATTCGCGTAATTAGAGGATTCGCGTAATTACGGACTACGTATTACGAGTATTCTCGTAATTACGAGAATACTGTAAAAACGAGTAATTCGTGTAAATTTTTCAAGACGGAGCAAGCCACATGATCCAATTAGCCAATGGCAGCTATCATAGTTACGGAAAGCCTCGTTTTTTTACGGAAATCCTCGTTTTTACGGGAATCCTCGTATTTTCGAAAAATACCGTTTTTTTAAGTACACGCTAGCGGACTGTACTTTTAGGTATTGTTGCATTTATACGTGCTTCTAAGGCCATACCCAGGTCCCTGAGTGGTTAAGTGTACGTTACCAAGGCTATTTAGACCACTTTTATATGCGGATTTTGCCGAACTTTCATTTTAATACGTTTTAAAACGGTCCGCTCGCGGATTTTCGAATTTTCGGATTTTTTCGAAATCCGCGATCCTCGCGCGACCGGGAGTTTCGAAGTTCGGACATCTCTAGTTTAACTAAAATAATAAGGGGAATGGAGGGGCTTGATATCAGGCAGTTAGACAAGTTATAGCTAAATATAGGGATGAGGGGCTTGACTATGCCAGGCAGATTGACAAGTTATAACTAAAATAATAAGGGAATGGAGGGGCTTGACTCTGCAAGCATATTAGACAAGTTATAACTAAAATAATAGGGGATTGGAGGGGCTTTACTAGCAGCACGGATTATACAAAGTTATACTAAAATAATAAGGGAATGGAGGGTCTTGACTCTGCAACAGATTTAGAGACAGTTAATAACTAAATAATAGGATCTCTCGCACACAAACAAACGGAGGAGGAGGAACCCAACACAGCACCCCTGTGGCCCCACTTAGCACTTTGCGTCACATATATGATAAGCCCATTTCCAACTAATCTCTGCATCCTATTTATGAACCAATTTTCTATCCATGTACAAATGTGACTTCCCAGACCGACAGACCTTAGCTTATACATTAGTACGTAGGGGACAGTATCAAAAGCCTTTGCAAATCCAAGTAAACTACATCTACTGCTATGCCAGAGTCTAAATTATTACTTATTCCTCATAAAAGCCAAGCAAGTAGTTTGACAAGATCTATTCCATCTAAATCCATACTGGTTACTACTTATAATGTCAGTCCTGAAACATACTCTAGAACATGTTTCCCCACCACTGAAGTTAAACTTATAGGCCTGTAATTACCCGGCTGGGAACGCTACCCTTTTTGAATATTGGAAAAACTTCAGCCTTTTTTTTCAATCAGAGGCACACCACCGGACATGAGGGATAGCTGCAAAAAATAAGAAACAATGGCCTAATAAAACTGAACTTAGCTCCCTAAGTACTCGAGGATGTATTTTTATCCGGTCCAGATTAAGATTTATTAATTATTAACCTTATTAATCGTTTGACGTATGCCTTGGTTAACCAAGTGCACTTGAATTTAACCATTATTGCTACATACTCTATGATATTTGTACTTGGATCTTCTATAGTGTATAGAAGGGAAAAAAATGATTTAAGACATTTGCTTTATCATCATCCGTAACTAACTTATCCCCATTAATTAATGGTGCCACATTCTCAGTCCTCATCTTCTCACTATTAATAGTAAAATAAAAATTTTAGGCTTAGTGATGCTTTGTTCAGCTATCCTAACTTCATTATTAATTTTAGCTAGTTTGATTGCTTTCTTACACTCCGTGTTACAGTTTTTATAATCCCTAAAGGCTCTTTCCGTTCCCTCGGCCTTAAAGGTTTTAAATGCCCTTTTTCTTCCTTTCCATTTGCCTCTTTACATCAGAATTCAGCCACATGGGCGGATTTATTTTTTTTACATTTATTCCCACGGGTATAAATTTAGATGTGAACTGGCTTAAAATCCCCTGAACACAGTCCACTTCTGTTCAGTAACTTTTCCTGATAATACATTATCCCAGTTGACATTCTGAAGAGCTGCTTTTAACCTGGGAAAATTTGCCTTCCCGAAATTAAAAGTCTTTGTTAACCCAGTGCACTTTTCCTTCGATAACAAAGTCCAAATGCCACTATTTCATGGTCACTATTCCCTAAGCCTCCAGTTACCTTTATATCTATAATGCGCTCCACGATGTTAGATATTACCAGATCCACAGAGCTCCTTTTCAGTAGGAACCTCAACCGCCTGTGAGAGAAAATTATCCTGCAGCAAATTCAGGAACTCATCACCTTTTTCTGTGATGGCAGTTCCACACACCAATCAATGTCACGGTAATAAGTCCCCCATAATGGCATACTCCCCAACTTGGAGCCCTTGCCAACTGCATATGAATATGACTCACTCCTCTCTGATAGCATTTGGCAGCTTATAGCAGACACCAACAATGACATTACCCCCCTTTCCTGTTGCCAATTCCACCCATATTGCCTCCGCTTTATCATCCATATCGCCAGTTATCTCTTCTTTTAAATTTAAATTAAATACTCCTCCCCCTTTCCGTTTTCTCTGTCCTGCCTTAACAGGCTATCCTTCTATATTTACAGCCCAGTCGTGAGAACTGTTCAACCACGTTTCGCATAACCTATTACATCATACTTTTCATTCAATGCCATAATTTCCATTCACCCATTTTGTCAGCCAGGCTTCTTGCATTGCAAACATAATTTTAGATTATGATCCTGTCATTTATTTGTACACTTTAATACACATGCCTCCCTATCCTCTATGCTAGCCCCACCCCCCTTTCCACCCACCCACTGGCCTATCTACACCTGCTTTCCTCCTGGGCTATCTATCCCAGTGAGACTGATAATACCCTCCCCCCAACCTAGTTTAAAATCCCTATAACAGCTGCACCGCCATCAGTGAGGTGCAACCCATCCTTACTAAAGAGCCTGTAGCCGACAGCAAAGTCTGCCCAGTTTCTCAATAAACCCAAACCCTTCTTCCTTACACCACTCTCTTAGCCACGCATTAATGCTCCTAAGCTCCCGCTGTCTCCCTGGCTTAGCATGTGGCTGCGGTAGTATTTCTGAAATCACTACCCTGGTGGTCCTTGCTTTAAACTTGGCCCCTAGTTCTCGGAAATCATGTTTAAAGACCTCACCTCCACCTCAACTTATCATTGGCACCAATGTGAACCAAGACCGCCGGGGTCACATCCGCGCCCCACCCAAAATCTGTCTACATGATCAACCCACATCCCGAACCCTAGACCAGGCAGGCACACACTGTTCGGCATGTAGTGGCATGTATCCACCTGTCTAATAATGGAGTCCGCTACCTAGCTTTCCTAGCCCTTGTATTAGAGATGCAGGCCTTGATTTAACATTGGCCTGCTCTACATGCTACATCTGAGCTGCCCTCCTCCGCTTCATCACCTAAGGCCACAAATCAGTTGGGGTGGGCAATCTGGGAAGAATACCATACCCTTCCGTTACCCCACTTCCCCTAGTAACCCCTGCAAAATTACCTACCCCCTCAACCTAAAGTAGCAGGAGAGAAAGACAGTAAATGCAGTTTATAACACTGTTTAATTTACTATTGCTAGGAGTTTAAAGGAAACAGACCATTTTTAGATCCTTGTTTATTCCATTAGGGCAAATAGAAGAGATGGCCAAACTCTGAAGTTTTGTTCCTTTTTCGGATTTATGGAACTCTGGAAAAACACAAGATCTGAAAATCCAAAAACGAACTTACTTTCGAGGGTTTGGACCATATTTTTTGAGGGTTACTGAACGTTTGGTAACCCCCGAAAATACGATTGGAACTACTTTCGGTTTCAAACATTCGAGGTTATTTGCGAGGGTAAATTGTGTAAATATTGCTGTACTTATTTGTTTTCTATAGTGGGTTTTATTAGGTTATAATAAAATGAGATCTGTGTGAAATACAGTACATGACAGGAAGAAGTGTGCCTTAATATAGAGTGCAAGCTCTGTGTAGCAGAGAGTATTTTTATTAAATAGAATTACATAGTAATTGAGGTTGAATAAAGACATTCGTCCATCAAGTCCACCTTTTTCACCCTTTTTTTTAAACATACCTAACAGTTGATACAGAGGAAGGCAAAATAAAAAAACAGCTAAAAGAGGACGGGAAATTCCTCCTGATTCCAAACGGCAATCAGAAAGTATCTCTGGATCAACCAGAACACAGTATATATATTAATACCAAAAACTCTCAATATTGTATAGGATCCCCGCCCCAATCAGAACTACAGTATATGATTTAATACCAGTAATTCTCAATATTATATAGTACCCTGACACAACCAGAACTATAGTATATGTATTAAAACAATAACTCTCAATATTGTATAGGATCCCCGCCCCCAACAGAACTACAGTAATGTATTAATACCAGTATTCTCTATTGTATAGTATCCCTGTACCAACCAGAACTACAGTATATGTATTAATACCAATAACTCTCAGTATTGTATAGGAATCCCTGCCCCAACCAGAACTACAGTATATGATTATAATACCAGTAATTCTCAATATACAGTATCCCTGTACGACCAGAACTACAGTATATTTATTAATACCAGTAATTCTCAAATTATATAGTATCCCTTGTACCAACCCAGAACTACAGTATATGTATTAATACCAGTCATTCTTAATATCATATAGTATCACCGTACCGACCAGAACGTACAGTATATGTATAATACCAGTAATTCTCAATATTATATAGTATCCCTGTACCAACCAGAACTACAGTATATGTATCAATACCAGTATTCTCAATATTATATAGTATTCCTGTACCAACCAGAACTACAGTATATGTATTAATACCAGTAATTCTCATGGTATAAGTATACACATTAGTCAAATAAAGTAGAACGCATAATCTGAGACAACACAAGATCTTGGTGGTGGAGATGAAGGCCGCAGCTTTATATTTTTTATCATCTGAAATTGACACCTTTACAGATAACGCCATTTTTTTAAATTTTTTTTATAAACATATTATTATTTGGTTTTGCATATATAATATAACAATAAATCTTTCGTTTCATTTCATTATAATAATTCAAAGAAATATAGCTTTACATTTTGTATAGTTTACGTAGACAGTGGTAAACATTTTACACATGTCATATTTTTCAGATAATATTAGAACATTTTGTGTTTAGGCAAATAAACTTTTTGGGAGAATTTGGGAATTGGGGAAAGGGTAGAGGGTATAAGGTACTGTGCATTTTCTGTTAAGAGGGGAATATCCGATAACGCCATTTTTAAAGCAATTTACCCCATGAACGCCTACCTCCATTCCCTTTATTATTTTAGCTATAATTTGTATAATCTGTCTGCTTAGTAAGCCCATCCATCCCCCTTATATTTTAGTTATAAACTTGTCTAATCTGTCTGCAAGTCAAGACCCTCCATTCCCCTTATTATTTTAGTATAACTTGACTAATCTGCCTCATAGTCAAGCCCCTCCATTCCCTTATTATTTTAGTTATAACTTGTCTAATCTGCCTGCATAGTCAAGCCCCTCCATTCCCTATTATTTATCTATAACTTGTCTAATCTGCCTGCATGTCAATCCCCTCCTTCCCTTATTATTTTAGTTAGTTATAACTTGTCTAATCTGCCCGCATAGTCAAGCCCCTCCATTCCCCTATTATTTTAGTTATAACTTGTCTAATCTGCTTGCAGAGTCAAGCCCCTCCATTCCCCTTATTATTTTAGTTATAAATGTCTAATCGACCTGCATAGTCAAGCCCCTCCATCCCTTTATTATTTTAGTTATAACTTGTCTAATCTCTGCTTGCAAGTCAAGCCCCTCCATTCCCCTTATTATTTGTTATTAAATTGTCTAATCTGCTGCATAGTCAAGCCCCTCTTTCCCTTATTATTTTAGCTATAACTTGTCTAATCTGCCTGCATAGTCAAGCCCCTCCATTCCCTTATTATTTTAGTTATAACTTGTCTAATCTGCCTGCTAGTCAAGCCCCTCTATTCCCCTTATTATTTTAGCTATAACTTGTCTAATCCGCCTGCATAGTCAAGCCCCTCCATTCCCTTTTTTTTATATTAGCTATAACTTGTCTAATCGCCTGCATAGTCAAGCCCCTCCATTCCCTTATTATTTTAGTTAAACTTGTATAATCTGTCTGCTAGTCAAGCCCCTCCATCCCCCTTATTATTTTAGTTATAACTTGTCTAATCTGTCTGCATAGTCAAGACCCTCCCATCCCCTTATATTTTTAGTTATAACTTGACTAATCTGCCTGCAAGTCAGCCCCTCCATTCCCTTATTTTATTTTAGTTATAACTTGTCTAATCTGCCTGCATAGTCAATCCCTCCATTCCCTTTATTATTTTAGTTATAACTTGTCTAATCTGCCCCATAGTCAAGCCCCTCCATTCCCCTTATTATTTTAGTTATAAACTGTGTCTAATCTGCTTGCAAGTCAAGCCCCTCCATTCCCTTATTATTTTAGTTATAATTTGTTAATCTGTCTGCATAGTCAAGCCCTCCATTCCCCTTATTATTTTAGTTAACTTGTCTAATCTGCTGCAGAGTCAAGCCCCTCCATTCCCTTATTATTTTAGTTTAAATTGTCTAATCTGCCTGCATAGTCAAGCCCTCATTCCCTTATTATTTAGCTATAACTTGTCTAATCTGCCTGCATAGTCAAGCCCCTCATTCCCCTTATTATTTCGTTGCCCTTCTCTGAACTGCTTCCATTTCCAAGATATCCCTTTTGTATATGGGATTCCAAACTGCACTGCATATTCCAAATGAGGCCTCACCAGTTCTTGTAAAGAGGGAGAATACATGGGGAGGGTTGGTTTACTTACGTTGCTGTATTTGGTTCTAGTAACTATAAAGATAACAAATATAAGATAAAGAGAACACACACAGGGAGGTGATAGGGTGGGAGGATCAGTCTTTGGGCAGGTGATCATCCTTTCTAGGGGCTGTCCCATTGGTTGGAATTAGAGGGGAGTGTAGAGATGGGTGTTAGCAGCACTGTGTTTCTTTATTTGAACAGGGTCCTTTGGCAAGGTGAAGTAGCACATGGACTACAAGTTGGGTTGTGTTCACACAGAGACAGATGAAAGTGTTGAGAGGGAAAGAAGATTTGGGAGGGGATGAGGAGGACACTGTACTGAGAGGAGGAGGAGACTGTGTAGAGGAGAGGGACAGACAAAATAAAAGGTGCGAGAGAAGAGAGGAGAGGGAAAATGATAGAGGGAAGGGATGGGTAGAGAGCAGAGAGTGGGGCAGAAAAAAAGAGACATCAGGGGCAGGAGAGGAAGTGACAGAATTATGACCAGAGACAGACAAAATACAGGAGAGAGAGAGAAAAGATTGAGAGGGGACACAGGTGGCAAGGAGGATCATTTTTTAGGGTATTTAGGGGCAGACGGGCAGTAAATAGGTGGCCTGGGGTAGTTAAGGATTAAGAGAGTCAATGTGGTGGCTAGAAATAGGAGTAGAGAGACACTGTAATCTGTAGGAGCTACCATTGGATTCTCAACTGGCCTTATGAGTGCTGTCTGGATGTGGGTCCTTGGTCCCCTGCTGCTTTATTCCCAGGTCTGACCCCTGCAGCCCTGGCCGATTGTCTGTTCCGCTGCCCCCCATGCTCACCTGAGCGCCTCTCTGTCTGCCCCGCGGCCTTTCCGCGCCCCCTTGTGCGGAGCGGTTAGGGCTCAGGGTGCGGATGCTGTCGGTATGTGCCCGGCTGGAAGGAGAGTCCTGCGGGGGTTTATACTCAGCGCTGCGCTGGGGGACTCCGCTGTTACCCACACCCGGGATCTGAGCTCCCTCTGCAGGCGCTGGTCCTGGGGTTAGGAACTGTACTAAGAGGAGAGACGCGAGCTGGGAAGCAGCCAAGAGCGCGGGACAGGTAAGGACTATAGCTGGGTCCCTATTATTAGCATTGGTGTTCTAGAACTACAAATCCCAACATTGCATGTGTGATCTGTTCTTACTGATTAGTACTATACACTGAGTTTACCCTTTAATTAATTATAACCATTAATTGGTAAAGAAGTTAATAGACTATGAAAGAACCATAATTCATTGTTGAGACTAGAATAATGACAAATTCATGTTAACTGTTGCTGGAAAACTCCACTTCTTCTAAAAAGTCCCCAATTTGACTTAACTGGTCCTTTATGAATATACAGTCATATATTTTACATACGGGTAGTGCATTCAACACAGTCATATATGTTACATACAGGGTAATGCATTTAACACAGTCATATATTTGACATACAAGGGTAGTGCACTTAACACAGTCATATGTTACATAGAGGGTAGTGCATTTAAAACCGTCATAATATTGTTTATTACAAGGGTAGTGCATTTAACACAGTCAATATGTACATAGAAGGCGGAGGGATAAGAGAAAGGGGGTGGCAGGAGTGTAGGCAATTTAACAGAGTGAAAATAATCAGGGTTAGGTATACAAGAGTCTAGTGCATTTATAACATATATGACTGTGTTAAATGCACTACCCTTCTATGTAACATATATGACTGTGTTAAATGCACTACCCTTGTATATAACATATATGACTGTGTTAAATGCACTACCCTTCTATGTAACATATGACTGTGTTAAGTGCACTACCCTTGTATGTCAAATATATGACTGTGTTAAATGCATTACCCTTGTATGTAACATATATGACTGTGTTGAATGCACTACCCTTGTATGTAAAATATATGACTGTATATTCATAAAGGACCAGTTAAAGTCAAATTGGGGACTTTTTAGAAGAAGTGGAGTTTTCCAGCAACAGTTAACAATGAATTTGTCATTATTCTAGTCTCAACAATGAATTATGGTTCTTTCATAGTCTATTAACATTCTTTACCAATTAATGGTTATAATTAATTAAAGGGTAAACTCAGTGTATAGTACTAATCAGTAAGAACAGATCACACATGCAATGTTGGGATTTGTAGTTCTAGAACACCAATGCTAATAATAGGGACCCAGCTATAGTCCTTACCTGTCCCGCGCTCTTGGCTGCTTCCCAGCTCCGCGTCTCTCCTCTTAGTACAGGTTCCTAACCCCAGGACCAGCGCCTGCAGAGGGAGCTCAGATCCCGGGTGTGGGTAACAGCGGAGTCCCCCAGCGCAGCGCTGAGTATAAACCCCGCAGGACTCTCCTTCCAGCCGGGCACATACCGGACAGCATCCGCACCCTGGAGCCCTAACCAGCTCCGCACAAGGGGGGCGCGGAAAGGCCGCGGGGCAGACAGAGAGGCGCTCAGGTGAGCATGGGGGGCAGCGGAACAGAACATCGGCCAGGGCTGCAGGGGTCAGGACCTGGGAATAAAGCAGCAGGGGACCAAGGAGCCACATCCAGACAGCACTCATAAGGCCAGTTGAGAATCCAATGGTAGCTCCTACAGATTACAGTGTCTCTCTACTCCTATTTCTAGCCACCCGATTGACTCTTTAATCCTTAACTACCCCAGGCCACCTATTTACTGCCCGTCTGCCCCTAAATACCCTAAAATGATCCCTCCTTGCCACCTGTGTCCCCTCTCAATCTATTTCTCTCTCTCTCCCTGTATTTTGTCTGTCTCTGGTCATAAGTCTGTCACTTCCCGGTCTCCTGCCCCTGATGTCTCTTTTTTTCTGCCCCACTCTCTGCTCTCTACCCATCCCTTCCCTCCTATCATGTTCCCTCACTTCTCTCTGCACCTTTTATTTTGTCTGTCCCTCTCCTCTACAGTCTCCTCCTCCTCTCAGTACAGTGTCCTCCTCATCCCCCTCCCAAATCTTCTTTCCCTCTCAACACTTTCATCTGTCTCTGTGTGAACACAACCCAACTTGTAGTCCATGTGCTACTTCACCTTGCCAAAGGACCCTGTTCAAATAAAGAAACACAGTGCTGCTACACATCCATCTCTACATCCCCTCTAATTCCAACCAATGGGACAGCCCCTAGAAAGGATGATCACCTGCCCAAAGACTGATCCTCCCACCCTATCACCTCCCTGTGTGTTGTTCTCTTTATCTTATATTTGTTATCTTTATAAGTTACTAGAACCAAATACAGCAACGTAAGTAAACCAACCCTCCCCATGTATTCTCCCTCTTTACAAGGAACTGGTGAGGCCTCATTTGGAATATGCAGTGCAGTTTTGGAATCCCATATACAAAAGGGATATCTTGGAAATGGAAGCAGTTCAGAGAAGGGCAACGAAATTAATAAGGGGAATGGAGGGGCTTGACTATGCAGGCAGATTAGACAAGTTATAACTAAAATAATAAGGGGAATGGAGGGGCTTGACTCTGCAAGCAGATTAGACAAGTTATAACTAAAATAATAAGGGGAATGGAGGGGCTTGACTAAGCAGACAGATTATACAAATTATAACTAAAATAATAAAGGGAATGGAGGGGCTTGACTCTGCAAGCAGATTAGACAAGTTATAACTAAAATAATAAGGGGAATGGAGGGGCTTGACTATGCGGGCAGATTAGACAAGTTATAACTAAAATAATAAAGGGAATGGAGGGGATTGACTATGCAGGCAGATTAGACAAGTTATAACTAAAATAATAAAGGGAATGGAGGGGCTTGACTATGCAGGCAGATTAGTCAAGTTATAACTAAAATAATAAGGGGATGGAGGGTTGACTATGCAGACAGATTAGACAAGTTATAACTAAAATAATAAGGGGGATGGAGGGGCTGACTAAGCAGACAGATTATACAAGTTATAACTAAAAATAAAAGGGAATGGAGGGGCTTGACTATGCAGGCGGATTAGACAAGTTATAGCTAATATAAAAAAAAGGGAATGGAGGGGCTGACTATGCAGGCGGATTAGACAAGTTATAGCTAAAATAATAAGGGGAATGGAGGGGCTTGACTATGCAGGCAGATTAGACAAGTTATAACTAAAATAATAAGGGGAATGGAGGGGCTTGACTATGCAGGCAGATTAGACAAGTTATAACTAAAATAATAAGGGGAATGGAGGGGCTTGACTAAGCAGACAGATTATACAAATTATAACTAAAATAATAAAGGGAATGGAGGGGCTTGACTATGCAGGCGGATTAGACAAGTTATAGCTAATAACAATAAAGGGAATGGAGGGGCTTGACTATGCAGGCGGATTAGACAAGTTATAGCTAAAATAATAAGGGGAATAGAGGGCTTGACTATGCAGGCAGATTAGACAAGTTATAACTAAAATAATAAGGGGAATGGAGGGGCTGACTATGCAGAGCAGATTAGACAAGTTATAGCTAAAATAATAAGGGGAATAGAGGGGCTTGATATGCAGGCGATTAGACAAGTTATAACTAAAATAATAAGGGGAATGGAGGGGCTTGACTAAGCAGACAGATTATACAAATTATAACTAAAATAATAAAGGGAATGGAGGGGCTTGACTCTGCAAGCAGATTAGACAAGTTATAACTAAAATAATAAGGGGAATGGAGGGGCTTGACTATGCAGGCAGATTAGACAAGTTATAACTAAAAATAATAAGGGAATGGAGGGGCTTGACTATGCAGGCAGATTAGACAAGTTATAGCTAAAATAATAAGGGGAATAGAGGGGCTTGACTATGCAGGCAGATTAGACAAGTTATAACTAAAATAATAAGGGGAATGGAGGGGCTTGACTATGCAAGCAGATTAGACAAGTTATAACTAAAATAATAAAGGGAATGGAGGGGCTTGACTATGCAGGTAGATTAGACAATTATAACTAAAATAATAAGGGGAATGGAGGGGGCTTGACTCTGCAAGCAGATTAGACAAGTTATAACTAAAATAATAAGGGGAATGGAGGGGCTTGACTATGCGGGCAGATTAGACAAGTTATAACTAAAATAATAAAGGGAATGGAGGGGATTGACTATGCAGGCAGATTAGACAAGTTATAGATAAAATAATAAGGGAAATGGAGGGGCTTGACTATGCAGGCAGATTAGACAAGTTATAACTAAAATAATAAAGGGAATGGAGGGGCTTGACTATGCAGGCAGATTAGTCAAGTTATAACTAAAATAATAAGGGGAATGGAGGGTCTTGACTATGCAGACAGATTAGACAAGTTATAACTAAAATAATAAGGGGGATGGATGGGCTTGACTAAGCAGACAGATTATACAAATTATAGCTAAAATAATAAAGGGAATGGAGGTAGGCGTTCATGGGGTAAATTGCTTTAAAAATGGCGTTATCGGTATATTCCCCCTCTTAACAGAAATGCACCAGTAACCTTATACCCTCTACCCTTTCCCCCAATTCCCCCAAATTCTCCCAAAAAGTTTTATTTGCCTAAACAATCAAATGTTCTAATATTATCTGAAAAATATGACATGTGTAAAATGTTTACCACTGTATACGTAAACTATAACAAAATGTAAAGCTATATTTCTTTGAATATATTATAAATGATAACGAAAGATTTATTGTTATATTATATATGCAAAACCAATAATAATATGTTTATAAAAAAAATTTAAAAAAATGGCGTTATCTGTAAAGGTGTCAATTTCAGATGATAAAAAATATAAAGCTGCGGCCTTCATCTCCACCCAAGATCTTTGTGTTGTCTCAGATTATTGCGTTCTTACTTTATTTGACTAATTGTGTATACTTATACCATGAGAATTACTGGTATTAATACATATACTGTAGTTCTGGTTGGTACAGGAATACTATATAATATTGAGAATTACTGGTATTGATACATATACTGTAGTTCTGGTTGGTACAGGGATACTATATAATATTGAGAATTACTGGTATTAATACATATACTGTAGTTCTGGTCGGTACGGTGATACTATATGATATTAAGAATGACTGGTATTAATACATATACTGTAGTTCTGGTTGGTACAGGGATACTATATAATATTGAGAATTACTGGTATTAATAAATATACTGTAGTTCTGGTCGGTACAGGGATACTGTATAATATTGAGAATTACTGGTATTAATACATATACTGTAGTTCTGGTTGGGGCAGGGATCCTATACAATACTGAGAGTTATTGGTATTAATACATATACTGTAGTTCTGGTTGGTACAGGGATACTATACAATATTGAGAATTACTGGTATTAATACATATACTGTAGTTCTGGTTGGGGGCGGGGATCCTATACAATATTGAGAGTTATTGGTTTTAATACATATACTATAGTTCTGGTTGGTACAGGGATACTATATAATATTGAGAATTACTGGTATTAATACATATACTGTAGTTCTGATTGGGGCGGGGATCCTATACAATATTGAGAGTTATTGGTATTAATATATATACTGTAGTTCTGGTTGATCCAGAGATACTTTCTGATTGCCGTTTGGAATCAGGAAGGAATTTCCCGTCCTCTTTTTAGCTGTTTTTTTTATTTTTGCCTTCCTCTGTATCAACTGTTAGGTATGTTTAAAAAAAAGGGTGAAAAAGGTGGACTTGATGGACGAATGTCTTTATTCAACCTCAATTACTATGTAATTACTATTTAATAAAAATACTCTCTGCTACACAGAGCTTGCACTCTATATTAAGGCACCACTTCTTCTCTGTCATGTACTGTATTATCACACAGATTCATTTTATTATAACCTAATAACCCACTATAGAAAACAAATAAGTACAGCAATATTTAACCCTCGCAAATAACCTCGAATGTTTGAAACTCGAAAGTAGTTCCAATCGTATTTTCGGGGGTTACCAAACGTTCAGTAACCCTCAAAAAATATGGTCCAAACCCTCGAAAGTAAGTTCCGTTTTTGGATTTTCAGATCTTTGTGTTTTTCCAGAGTTCCATAAATCCGAAAAAGGAACAAAACTTCAGAGTTTGGCCCATCTCTTCTATGTGCCCTAATGGAATAAACAAGGATCTAAAAATGGTCTGTTTCCTTTAAACTCCTAGCAATAGTAAATTAAACAGTGTTATAAACTGCATTTACTGTCTTTCTCATCCTGCTACTTTAGGTTGAGGGGGTAGGTAATTTTGCAGGGGTTACTAGGGGAAGTGGGTAACGGAAGGGTATGGTTGATTCTTCCCAGATTGCCCACCCCAACTGATTTGTGGCCTTAGGTGATGAAGCGGAGGAGGGCAGCTCAGATGTAGCATGTAGAGCAGGCCAATGTTAAATCAAGGCCTAGCATCTCTAATACAAGGGCTAGGAAAGCTAGGTAGCGGACTCCATTATTAGACAGGTGGATACATGCCACTACATGCCGAACAGTGTGTTGCCTGCCTGGTGCTAGGGTTCGGGATGTGGTTGATCATGTAGACAGATTATTGGGTGGGGCCGGATGTGACCCGGCGGTCTTGGTTCACATTGGTGCCAATGATAAAGTTAGAGGTGGAGGTGAGGTCTTTAAACATGATTTCCGAGAACTAGGGGCCAAGTTAAAAGCAAGGACCACCAGGGTAGTGATTTCAGAAATACTACCGCAGCCACATGCTAAGCCAGGGAGACAGCGGGAGCTTAGGAGCATTAATGCGTGGCTAAGAGAGTGGTGTAAGGAAGAAGGGTTTGGGTTTATTGAGAACTGGGCAGACTTTGCTGTCGGCTACAGGCTCTTTAGTAAGGATGGGTTGCACCTCACTGATGGCGGTGCAGCTGTTATAGGGGATTTTAAACTAGGTTGGGGGGAGGGTATTATCAGTCTCACTGGGATAGATAGCCCAGGAGGAAAGCAGGGTGTAGATAGGCCAGTGGTGGGTGGAAAGGGGGGTGGGGCTAGCATAGAGGATAGGGAGGCATGTGTATTAAAGTGTACAAATAAATGACAGGATCATAATCTAAAATGTATGTTTGCAAATGCAAGAAGCCTGGCTGACAAAATGGGTGAATTGGAAATTATGGCATTGAATGAAAAGTATGATGTAATAGGTATAGCAGAAACGTGGTTGAACAGTTCTCACGACTGGGCTGTAAATATAGAAGGATATGCCTTGTTAAGGCAGGACAGAGAAAAACGGAAAGGGGGAGGAGTATTTAATTTAAATTTAAAAGAAGAGATAACTGGCGATATGGATGATAAAGCGGAGGCAATATGGGTGGAATTAGGCAACAGGAAAGGGGGTAATGTCATTGTTGGTGTCTGCTATAAGCTGCCAAATGCTATCAGAGAGGAGGTGAGTCATATTCATATGCAGTTGGCAAGGGCTGCAAGTTTGGGGAGTATGCTCATTATGGGGGACTTAATTACCGTGACATTGATTGGTGTAGTGGAACTGCCATCACAGAAAAAGGTGATGAGTTCCTGAATTTGCTGCAGGATAATTTTCTCTCACAGGCGGTTGAGGTTCCTACTAGAAAAGGAGCTCTGTTGGATCTGGTAATATCTAACATCGTGGAGCGCATTATAGATATAAAGGTAACTGGAGGCTTAGGGAATAGTGACCATGAAATAGTGGCATTTGGACTTTGTTATCGAAAGGAAAAGTGCACTGGGTTAACAAAGACTTTTAATTTCGGGAAGGCAAATTTTCCCAGGTTAAAAGCAGCTCTTCAGAATGTCAACTGGGATAATGTATTATCAGGAAAAGTTACTGAACAGAAGTGGACTGTGTTCAAGGGGATTTTAAGCCAGTTCACATCTAAATTTATACCCGTGGGAAATAAATGTAAAAAAAAATAAATCCGCCCCATGTGGCTGAATTCTGATGTAAAGAGGCAAATGGAAAGGAAGAAAAAGGCATTTAAAACCTTTAAGGCCGAGGGAACGGAAAGAGCCTTTAGGGATTATAAAAACTGTAACACGGAGTGTAAGAAAGCAATCAAACTAGCTAAAATTAATAATGAAGTTAGGATAGCTGAACAAAGCATCACTAAGCCTAAAATTTTTTATTTTACTATTAATAGTGAGAAGATGAGGACTGAGAATGTGGCACCATTAATTAATGGGGATAAGTTAGTTACGGATGATGATAAAGCAAATGTCTTAAATCATTTTTTTCCCTCTATATACACTATAGAAGATCCAAGTACAAATATCATAGAGTATAGTAGCAATAATGGTATAAAAGATTCAAGTGCACTTTGGTTAACCAAGGATACAGTACAGAAAGAATTAAATAAGGTTAATATTAATAAATCTGGACCGGATAAAATACATCCTCGAGTACTTAGGGAGCTAAGTTCAGTTTTATCTAGGCCATTGTTTCTTATTTTTGCAGATTCCCTCATGTCCGGTGGTGTGCCTCTGGATTGAAAAAAAGGCTGAAGTTTTTCCAATATTCAAAAAGGGTAGTCGTTCCCAGCCGGGTAATTACAGGCCTATAAGTTTAACTTCAGTGGTGGGGAACATGTTCTAGAGTATGTTTCAAGGACTGACATTATAAGTAGTAACCAGTATGGATTTAGATGGAATAGATCTTGTCAAACTAACTTGCTTGGCTTTTATGAGGAAGTAAGTAATAATTTAGACTCTGGCATAGCAGTAGATGTAGTTTACTTGGATTTTGCAAAGGCTTTTGATACTGTCCCCCATACGCGACTAATGTATAAGCTAAGGTCTGTCGGTCTGGGAAGTCACATTTGTACATGGATAGAAAATTGGTTAATAAATAGGATGCAGAGATTAGTTGGAAATGGGGCTTAATCATTATGGACCAAAGTGCTAAGTGGGGGCCACAGGGTTCTGTGTTGGGTCCACTTCTATTTAAACTTCAGAGGATGTGCAATCATTGCAGGGGGATCTAGATTGATTGTCACATTGGGCTGCTAAGTGGCAGATGAGATTCAATGTTGATAAATATAAGGTGATGCATTTTGGACTTAAAAATCCTTGTGCTACTTATACTATAAATGGCTTTGTGGTAAGTGAATTCCTGTTTGAAAGGGATCTTGGAGTTTTGGTGGATAACAAATGTAAAGGTAGCAAGCAGTGCCAGGTGGCAACAGCCAGAGCCACCATGGTATTGTCTTGCATAAAGAGAGGTATGGATTCAAGGGAGGAAAATGTAATTCTTCCTCCTTACAAACATTGGTAAGGCCTCATTTGGAATATGCAGTGCAATTTTGAAATACTGTGTACAAAAAGGACATCTTTGAAATGGAAAGGGTTCAGAGAAGGGCAACTAAATTAATAAGGGGATTGGGGGAGCTTGAATATGAAGAGAGACTGGAAAAGTTACAATTATGTACGCTGGAGAAAAGGGCATCTGGGGCATTGTTCACCAATATAACATGTCAGAGGACACAAGGACATCCCTTAAGACTTGAAGAAAAAAGGTTTAGGCTTCAAGTTGGGAATGGGTAAAGCTATGGAACTGTCTTCCAGTGGACGTTGTTATGGCAGGTTCATAAAAAGCTGGATGAGTTTCTGCAAACAGGGCATGTTGCAAGTTACTGGTATTGATACATAAAGTAGAGTTGGGAAAGGGTTTGTCACTGTGAGAACGGTAAAGCTATGGAACTGTCTTCCAGTGGACGTTGTTATGGCAGGTTCATTGGTCAGTTTAATAAAAAGCTGGATGAGTTCCTACAAACAAGGAATGTTACAAGTTACTGGTATTGATACATAAAGTAGAGTTGGGAAAGGGTTTGTCACTGTGAGAACGGTAAAGCTATGGAACTGTCTTCCAGTGGACGTTGTTATGGCAGGTTCATTGGTCAGTTTAATAAAAAGCTGGATGAGTTTCTACAAACAAGGAATGTTACAAGTTACTGGTATTGATACATAAAGTAGAGTTGGGAAAGGGTTTGTCACTGTGAGAACGGTAAAGCTATGGAACTGTCTTCCAGTGGACGTTGTTATGGCAGGTTCATTGGACAGTTTAATAAAAAGCTGAATGAGTTTCTACAAACAAGGAATGTTGCAAGTTACTGGTATTGATACATAAAGTAGAGTTGATCTAGGGAAATTTCCCATTGCCACTTGGAGTCAGGAAGGAATTTTTTCCCCCTTCATAAATTTGGTGTTTTTTTTTTTGCTAGGATATTGCTAGATGGGTTGGACTGTCTTTATTCAACCTCAAATACTATAAACTATAAACTATGTGGTGGATCATGTAGACAGATTATTGGGTGGGACTTAGAGTGACCCAGCAGTCTTTTCTTCCCACTGGTGCCAATAACAAAGTTAAAGGAGGAGGAGGGGTCCTTAAAAAGCTAGTGGAGAGCTAGGGGCCACCTAAAAGGCAAGGAATTTTTCGGAAATACTACTGTAGCAACGTGATATTAATGTGTGTCTAAGTGGTGTGTGTAAGGAAGAGGGGTTTGGGTTTTTAGAGAACTGGGCAGACTTTTCTGTTGGCTGCAGGCTCTTAAGTAGGGATGGGTCGCACTTCATTGATAGTAGTGCAGCTCTTTTGGGGGAGAAGATGGCTAGAGAATGAAGGAGATACAACTAGGATTTATTTCCTCCTTCTATTGAGTTGAGTCTGTAAGAAAGGGCACCCCAGCCCAAAATGCTTAAGACTAAGTAATACCATTGCTCGTGTTCAAGGTCAATTTTTGAGCTGGGTTGGTGCCGAGGTTACCAACTGAGTGGAATATTACTGTTAAGTGCCTAGATACTGCTAGGTCTGCTCTCCAGTTCAGCAGCTACTGTAAGGGTAACCCTAACCCTCCACAGTGAACTCCACTCAATTATTAAAAGGGATTACGTATCCCCTACTGTAAATTCTAAGGATATTATATGAGGAGTTCTGTGTCCTGTTATCCAGGTCAGGACATCTGACTACCACTTATGTATTATATGTGATAATGTATCTACTACTGTATATTATATATTAGAAGTAGCCATGGTGTGAGACCATATCAAGTGACAAGTACCTACTTTTATAACTGGATTATATATTTATAGTAGAGACATAGCAATGTATGTATGTATTTTAAGACAAGCACAGGACAGGAAATCGATAGGGTGTATGTTTCATCCAGATTCCTGTCATTTGTTTATCTTCAGGGAATTGCAGCTTTAATAAAAGCTGGTTTATGGGTCCCTGGAGTGAATGGAGGAAGAGAAGGGTGGACCCTCTATTCACCTACCTTTCCAATTGCCTAATTAGGCAGTATCTGGATAGGGAAGGATGAGGTTTTTCAAAAAGTATCAGGTGTAATCTCTCTCTATGATCCTGGGTAGGGTATTGTGGTGCTGTGTGGTGCTGTGTGTGAGAGATAAAGGTGCTTTAAGTTTAATCTTAAACTTTACTTACTGTGTCTTGTTTTGTTGCTGCATGTTGGGGCCTGGCACTAGGTCCTACTCTGATAGGGAGTTTTTTCTTTTGTATTAGTTAGCTAGGTTTAGTGTTTTGTTTTTCCTTTTTTGAGTGCTGAATAAACTGGTTGCTGCCAGTTTAAAACTTAGACTGTTTTCTGTGTTCTTGGGTGTCTGAGTTAACCCTGTGCCTTGGTCCTATCCCAGGAGGCCGAGTTACCATTACCATAATCCCTTCAGTATGTATAAAAATAAAGATCCAGTTGGGTATGCAGCGCTGTACATTATAAAATACAGAGTATACAAACAGAGGGATAAGTGGAATTATACAGATAAATAAAAATTACATAAACAATGTTTCATACATAAGTTAAAACTAAAATATAGATGGGTAGCTGTTGTGTGCCTTGACGCATAAGGACTGGTATCCCTGCCCCAAAGAGCTTTCAATCTGGGAGGAACGTCATACAGATACAAGTGGGGGGAGGGATACAGACTAACAGCGAACAATGAATTGAGCTGGTTTTTAGAAATTAGGATAAACGTTTAGATTTGAAAGTACTAATGGCAAAGTGAGAGAGGGAGACACCAGCAAGGGAGAATGGTTATGATGGAAAGAGGCAGCACTAGTTGGGTGTTTTGGAAAAAGAACATAAGGGACAAGTTATGTCAGAGAGTGACTATTATAATATTACCATGTGAACAGTAAACTTACAAATGAAATAATCAAAGTAAATGCAGCAAAATGTCAAAACTATTACAAGTACAGGCACATATTACACAAACACGAGAGAATGAACCAAAAGTAAATAAACAAAACCAATAAAATAAAGCACACAATGGCTAACAGGGTGTGTAGACATGGAGTGCTCTGTATTGTCTCTTCAACTGGAACAGAAGAGGGGGAATTGCCTGTGTGATGAATTCCAGCCTAAGGCTTTCTACAAGGCTGAACATAACCGTAGGTTAGAATTAAGGAGGAATCATTAGAGAAAGGAAATGAGATGAATGTTTACGTGGGAAGCAAATCTACCCACTTGGCCCCTGGCCTTATTCCTCCATTGACAGCTTCCTCCTCTTTGTTTATTACTATAATTACAGATGTTCCGAGGGCTTATTGCATTGAGAAACACAACATAACAAACACCTGACTCATTCCATTCAAATTTTTTATCAAAATCCTTCCTGTAATTACTGGCCAATTGATATTTCTATTTCATTACATTTACCCTATCCAGTCAGCACATTTCTTAGTGGTTATAATTCATTCCTCTCTCTCCTTTTCTAATCACATTAACAATGTTGCTAAAATCTGTCACATTTTTCTCCATAATATTGAAAAAATCTGTAAATTCCTGTCTTTCAACTACTACTAATGCTCTCCTCCTATCACGTCTGGATTATTGTAACCTTCTGCTTTCTGGTCTTCCTGCTTCCCATCTTTCTACCCCATGGTCAATACTCTGCTGCAGGCATTGTCTCGCTCTCTAACAATCGGGAAATTAAATCTCCTTGACGCACATCTACCTGTCTCCCCATTAAACAACTCATTATCCTTATACAAATCCTTCTCTTAACATTTAAATCCCTTCACTCTGCTACTCCTTCTTATATTCTCTTGTGTCCCTTTATGTCCCTGCCCGTACCTTCCGCTCATCACAGAACCAGCTCTTATACAGACTCCTCCCCCCCCTCACACTGCCTCCTCTCACCTTAAACCTTTTTCTCTTGTGGCTCCCATCCTCTGGAATTCAATTCCCCTCTCTCTTTGGCAAGAAACAACAATCAGCAGGTTTGAATTTAACCTTACATTCTACCTATCCGGTAACCAGCACAGTATATGGTATCTATATATCTATATATGATAAATCTACCCTTACATCCTACCTATCTGGTAACCAGCACAGTATATGTAGTGCAGCCATATTTAAAGGGTAAGTAAAAAACAACGTCCTCATCATTGCCATTATTGAGTTTTAAGTTAGTCTATCATCCCCCAACCTGACATGAGTACACACATCAACTGACCTGCCTTTAATTCATGTGACAGCCATATTAAAGGGTAAGTAAAAACAACGTCCTCATCATTGCCATTATTGAGTTTTAAGTTAGTCTTTCATCCCCCAACCTGACATGAGTACACAATCAACTGACCTGCCTTTATTCATGTGACAGCCTATTTAAAGGGTAAGTAAAAAACAACAGTCCTCATCATTGCCATTATTAGTTTTAAGTTAGTCTTTCATCCCCCACCTGACATGAGTTACACACACTCAACGGACCTGCCTTTAATTCATGTGACAGACATATTTAAAGGGTAAAAAAAACACTAATGTCCTCTCATTGCATTATTGTAGTTTTAGTAGCCTTTCATCTCATCCC
>JAACNH010000106.1:118783-175173 GCA_019447015.1 Hymenochirus boettgeri
GTAGCTTATCATATATAAGATATATAGTGACCATATACTGTGTGGTTACCGGATAGGTAGGATGTAAGGGTAGATTTACTATATAGATATATAGATATATATCCTGTGCTGGTTACCGGAGTAGGATGTAAGGGTAGATTTATCATATATAGATATATATTCATATACTGTGCTGGTTACCGATAGGTAGGATGTAAGGGTGGAGATTATCTATATAGATATATAGATACTCAATACTGTGCTGGTTACGATAGTAGGATTTAAGGTAGTAGATTTATCATATTAGATATATAGATACCATATACTGTGCTGGTTACCGGATAGGTAGGATGTAAGGTAGATTTATCATATATAGATATATAGATACCATATACTGTGCTGGTTACCGGATAAGTAGGATGTAAGGGTAGATTTATATATAGATCTATAGATATCATATACTGTGCTGGTTACCGGATAGGTAGGATGTAAGGTAGATTTAATATATAGATATATAGATATCATATACTGTGTGGTTACCGGATCAGTAGGATGTAAGGGTGATTTATCATATATAGATATATAATACATACTGTGTGGTTACCGATAGGTAGGATGTAAGGTAGATTTATTATATATGATATATAGATACATATACTGTGCTGGTTACCAGATAGGTAGGATGTAAGGGTAGATTACTCGATATTAGATATATAGATATCATATACTGTGCTGGTTACCGGATAGGTAGGATGAAGGGTAGATTTATCATATATAGTATATAGATACCATACTGTGCTGGTTACCGGATAGGTAGGATGTAATGTTAGTTATCATATATAGATATATAGATACAAATACTGTGCTTGTTACCGGATAGGTAGGATGTAAGGGTAGATTTATATATAGATATAGATATCATATACTGTCTGGTACCGGATAGGTAGGATGTAAGGGTAGATTTATCATATAGATAATATATCATATACTGTGCTGGTTAGGATAGGTAGGATGTAAGGGTGATTTATCATATATAGATATATAGATACCATATACTGTGCTGGTTACCATAGATAGGATGTAAGGGTAGATTTATCATATATAAGATATAGATACCATATACTGTGCTGGTTACCAGGATAGGTAGGATGTAAGGGTAGATTTTCATATATAGAATATAGATACCATATACTGTGCTGGTTACCAGATAGGTAGGATGAGGGGTAGATTTATCATTATAGATATATAGATATCATATACTGTGCTGGTTACCGGATAGGTAGGATGTAAGGGTAGATTTATCATATATAGATATATAGATACCATATACTGTGCTGGTTACCGATAGTAGGATGTAAGGGTAATTTATCATATATAGATTATAGAAACCATATACTGTGCTGGTTACCAGATAGGTAGGATGTAAGGGTAGATTATCATATATAGATATAGATACCATATACTGTGCTGGTTACGGATAGGTGGATGTAAGGGTAGATTTATCATATATAGATATATAGATACCATATACTGTGCTGGTACCAGATAGGTAGGATGTAAGGGTAGATTTATCATATTAGATATATAGATACCATATACTGTGTGGTTACGGATAGGTAGGATGTAAGGGTAGATTTATATATAGTATATAGATATCATATACTGTGCTGGTTACCAGATAGGTAGATGTAGGGTAGATTTATCATATAGATATATATATACTGTGCTGGTTTACCGGATAAGTGGATGTAAGGGTGATTTATCATATATAGATATATAGATATCATATCGTGCTGGTTACCGGATAGGTAGGATGTAAGGTAGATTTATTATCATAGATAATAGATATCATAATACTGTGCTGGTTACCACGATAGGTAGGATGTAAGGTAGATTATCTAATATTTTATATGATATCATATTACTGTGCTGGTTACCAGATAGGTAGGATGAAGGGTAGATTTATCATATAAGTATATAGATATCATATATGTGCTGTTACCGATAGGTAGGATGTAAGGGTAGATTTATATATAATAGATATATAGAACCATATACTGTGCTGGTTACAGATAGGTAGGATGTAAGGGTGATTTATCATTATAGATATTAGATATCATATACTGTGTCTGTTACCGGTAAGTAGGATGTAAGGTAGATTATTATATATAATAATTATAGATACCATATACTGTGCTGGTTACGGATAGGTAGGATGTAAGGGTAGATTTATATATATAGATAATAGATCATATACTGTGCTGGTTACCGATAGGTAGGATGTAAGGGGATTTATCATATATAGATATATACATATACTGTGCTGGTTACCGGATAGTAGGATGTAAGGTGATTATCAATATAGATATATAGATATAATATACTGTGCTGGTACCGGATAGGTGGAGGATTTTAATATATATAGATTTACATATAGAGATATATTCATATACTGTGTGGTTTACCAGAAGGTAGGATGTAAGGGTAGATTTATCATATATAGTATATAGATCTCATATACGTGCTGGTTACCGGATAGGTAGGATGTAAGGTAGATTTATCATATATAGATATTAGAATCATATACGTGCTGGTTACCGATAGGTAGGATGTAAGGGTAGATTTATCATATATAGTATATAGATATCATATACTGTGATGTTACCAGATAGGTAGGATGTAAGGGTGATTTATCATATATAGATATATAGATATCATATATGTGCTGTTACGGATAGGTAGGGATTAAGGGTAGATTTTCATATATAGATATATGTATACCATATACTGTGCTGGTTACATAGGTGGATGTAAGGGTAGATTTCATATATAGTATATGATATCATATACTGTGCTGGTTACCGGATAGGTAGGATGTAAGGGTAGATTTATCATATATAGATATATAGATATTATATACTGTGCTGGTACCGATAGGTAGGATGTAAGGGTAGATTTATCATATATGATATATAGATACCATATACTGTGCTGGTTACCCGGATAGGTAGGATGTAGGGTAGATTTATCATAATAGATATAGATATCATATACTGTGCTGGTTACCGGATAGGTAGGATGTAAGGGTAGATTATCATATATAGATATATAGATATCATATACTGTGCTGGTTACGATAGGTAGGATTAAGGGTAGATTTATCATATAGATATATAGTATCATAACTGTGCTGTTACCGGATAGGTAGGATATAAGGGTAGATTATCATATATAGATATATGTATACCATATACTGTGTGGTTACCAGTAGGTAGGATGTAAGGTAGATTTATCTATAGAGATATATAGATATCATATACTGTGCTGGTTACGGATAGGTAGGATGTAAGGGTAGATTTATCATATATAGATATATAGATATCATATACTGTGCTGGTTACCAGATAGGTCGGATGTAAGGGTAGATTTATCATATATAGATAATAGATACCATATACTGTGCTGGTTACGGATAGGTAGGATGTAAGGGTAGATTTATCATATATAGATATAAGTATCATAACTGTACGGGTTACCGGATAGGTAGGATGTAAGGGTAGATTATCATATATAGATTATAGATATCATATACTGTGCTGTTACAGATAGGTAGGATGTAAGGGTGATTTATCATATATAGATATATAGATACCATATACTGTGCTGGTTACCAGAGGTAGTGGAATGTAAGGGTAATTTATCATATATAGATATATAGTACCATATACTGTGCTGTTTTACCAGATAGGTAGGATGTAGGGTAGATTTATCATATATAGATATTAGATACCATATACTGTGCTGGTTACCGGATAGGTAGGATGTAAGGGTAGATTATCATATATAGATTAAGAATATACCATAACTGTGCTGGTTACCAGATAGGTAGGATGTAGGGTAGATTATCTATATATGATATCAATACGTGCTGGTTACGGATAGGTAGGATGTAAGGGTAAATTTATCATATATAGATATATAGATATCATATACTGTGCTGGTTACCGGATAGGTAGGATGTAGGTAGATTTATCATATATAGATATATAGATATCTAGTACTGTGCTGGTTAACAGATAGGTAGGATGTAAGGGTAGATTATCATATATAGATATATAGATACCATATACTGTGCTGGTTACAGGATAGGTAGGATGTAAGGGTAGATTTATCATATATAGATATATAGATACCATATTACTGTGCTGGTTACGGATAGGTAGGATGTAAGGGTAGATTTATCATATATAGATATATAGATATCATATACTGTGCTGGTTACCAGTAGGTAGGATGTAAGGGTAGATTTATCATATATAGATATAGATATCATATACTGTGCTGGTTACCGGATAGGTAGGATGTAAGGGTAGATTTTCATATATAGATAATAGATACTATATACTGGCTGGTACCAGATAGGTAGGATGAAGGGTAGATTTATCATATATAGATATAGAATCATATACTGTGCTGGTTACCGGATAGGTAGGATGTAAGGGTAGATATTATCATATATAGATATATAGAATTATATACTGTGCTGGTTAACGATAGGTAGGATGTAAGGGTAGATTTATCATATATAGATATATAGTACCTATTACTGTGCTGGTTACCGGATAGGTAGGATGTAAGGGTAGATTTATAATATATAGATATATAGATATCATATACTGTGCTGGTTACTGGATAGGTAGGATGTATGGGTAGATTTTTCATATATAGATATATAGATCCCATATACTGTGCTGGTTAACAGATAGGTAGGATGTAAGGGTAGATTTATCATATATAGATATATAGAAACCATATACTGTGCTGGTTACCGGATAGTAGGATGTAAGGTAGATTTCTATATAGATATAGATATCATACTGTGTGGTTATCGGATAGTAGGAGTAAGGGTAGATTATCATATATAGATATGAATACCATATACTGTGCTGTTACCGGATAGGTAGGATGTAAGGTAGATTTATCATATATAGTATATAGATATCATATACTGTGCTGGTTACGGATAGGTAGGATGTAAGGGTAGATTTATCATATATAGATAATAGATACCATATACTGTGCTGGTTACCGGATAGGTAGGATTGTAAGGTAGATATAATATATAGATATAGTACCTATACTGTGCTGGTTACCGGATAGGTAGGATGTAAGGGTAGATTTATCATATATAGATATATAGATACCATATAGGTGCTGGTTACCGGATAGGTAGGATGTAAGGTAGATTATCATATATAGATATATAGATATCATTTACTGTGTGGTGTACCAGATAGGTATGGTTGTAAGGGTGATTTATCATATATAGATATATAGATACCATATACTGTGCCGGTTACCGGATAGGTGGATGTAAGTGTTAGATTTATCATATTAGATATAAAGATATCATATACTGTGCTGGTTACCGGATAGGTAGGATGTAAGGGTAGATTATCATATATAGATATATAGATACAATATAGTGCTATTACCGGATAAGTAGGATGTAAGGGATATTTATCATAAAGATATATAGATACATATTACTGTGCGTTTACCAGATAGGTAGGATGTAAGGGTAGATTATTTCATATATATAGATATATAGATACCATATACTGTGCTGGTTACCGGATAGGTAGGATGTAAGGGTAATTTATCATATATAGATATATAATATAACCATATACTGTGCTGGTTACCAGATAGGTGGATGAAAGGTAGATTTATCATATATAGATATATAGATACCATTACTGTGGTGGTTACGGATAGGTAGGATTTAAGGTAGATTTATCATAATAGATATATAGATACATATACTGTGCTGGTAGGATAGGTAGGATGTAAGGGTGATTTCATATATAGATATATAGATACCATATACTGTGCTGGTTACCGGATAGGTAGGATGTAAGTGGATTTATCATATATAGATATATAGATACCTATACTGTGTGGTTACGGATAGGTAGGATGAAGGGTAGATTTATCTATATAGATATATAGATACCATATACTGTGCTGGTTACCAGATAGGTAGGATGTAAGGGTAGATTTATCATATATAGATATATTAGATACCATATACTGTGCTGGTTAGGATAGGTAGGATGTAAGGGTAGATTTATCATATATAGATATATAGATACCTATACTGTGCTGGTTACGGATAGGTAGGATGTAAGGGTAGATTTATCATATATAGATATATAGATACCATATACTGTGCTGGTTACCAGATAGGTAGGAGTAAGGGTAGATTTATCATATATAGATATCATATACTGGGCTGGTTACGGATGTAGGATGTAAGGGTAGATTTATCATATATAGATATATAGTATCATATACTGTGCTGGTTACCAGATGTAGGTGTAAGGGTAGATTTATCATATATAGATATATAAAACATATACTGTGCTGGTTACGGATAGGTAGGATGTAAGGGTAGATTTATCATATATAGAATATAGATATCATTACTGTGCTGGTTACCAGATAGGTAGGATGTAGGGTAGATTATCATATATAGATATATGATACCATATACTGTGCTGGTTACCGGATAGGTAGGATGTAAGGGTAGATTTATCATATATAGATATATAGATACCAATACTGTGCTGGTTACCGGATAGGTAGGATGTAAGGGTAGATTTATCAATATAGATATATAGATATCATATACTGTGCTGGTTACCGATAGGTAGGATGTAAGGGTAGATTTATCATATATAGATATAAGATACTATATCGTGCTGGTTACCCGGATAGTAGGATGAAGGGTAGATTATTCATATATAGTATATAGATACCATATACTGTGCTGGTTACCGGATAGGTAGGATGTAAGTTAGATTTTCATATATAGATATATAGATACCAATACTGTGCTGGTTACCGGATAGGTAGGATGTAAGGTGATTTATCCTATATAGATATATAGATATCATTACTGTGCTGGTTACCAGATAGGTATGATTGAAGGGTAGATTTATCATATATAGATATATAGATACATATACTGTGCCGGTTACCGGATAGGTAGGATGTAGGGTAGATTTACATATATAGATATATAGATACCATATACTGTGCGGTTACTGGATAGGTAGGATGTAAGGGTAGATTTATCATATTAGATATATAGATATCATATACTGTGCCGGTTACCGGATAGGTAGGAGTAAGGGTAGAATTGATCATATATAGATATTAGATATCATATACTGTGCTGGTTACCGATAGGAGGGTGGAAGGGTAGATTTATTATATATAGATAATATAGATATCATGACTGTTTGGGTTACCGGATAGGTAGGATGTAAGGGTAGATTATCATATATGTATTTGATACATATACTGTGCCGGTTACCGGATAGGTAGGATGTAAGGGTAGATTTATCAATATAGATATATAGATATCATATACTGTGCCGGTTACAGATAGGTAGGATGTAAGTGGTAGATTTATCTATATAGATATAGATATCATTACTGTGCCGGTTACCAGATAGGTAGGATGCAAGGGTAGATTTATCAATATAGATATATAGATATCATATACTGTGCTGGTTACCAGATAGGTAGGATGTAAGGGTAGATTTATCATATATAGAATATAGATATCATATACTGTGCTGGTTACCGGATAGGTAGATGAAAGGGTAGATTTATCTATATAGATATATAGATACTATACTGTGCTGGTTAACAGATAGGTAGGATGTAAGGGTAGTTTATCTATAGATATTATAGATATCATATACGTGCTGGTTACCGGATAGGTACGATGAAAGGGTAGATTTATCATATATAGATATAAGATACATATACTGTGCTGGTTACCGGATAGGTGGATGTAATGGTAGATTTACATATTAGATATATAGACTATACTGTGCTGGTTACCAGATAGGTAGGATGTAAGGGTAGATTTATCATATATAGATAATTATAATATCATATACTGTGCTGGTTACCGGATAGGTAGGATGTAAGGGTAGATTTTCATATATAGATATATAGATACCATATACTGTGCTGGTTACCGGATGGTAGGATGTAAGGGTTAGATTTATTCTATATATAGATATATAGATACCATTACTGTGTGGGTACCGGATAGGTAGGATGTAAGGGTAGATTTATCATATACAGATATATAGCATCTATACTGTGCTGGTTACACAGTAGGTAGGATGTAGGGTAGATTTATCATATATAGATATATAGATACCATATACTGTGCTGGTTACGCGATGGTAGGATGTAAGGGTAGATTTATCATATATAGATATATAGATATCTTACTGTGCTGGTTACCGGATAGGTAGGATGTAAGGGTGATTTATCATATATAGTATATAGATACCATATACTGTGCTGGTTAACGGATAGTAGGATGTAAGTGTAGATTTATCATATATAGATATATAGATACCATATACTGTGCTGGTTACCGGATAGGTAGGATGTAAGGGTAGATTTATCATATAGATATATAGATACCATATACTGTGCTGGTTACCGGATAGGTAGGATGTAAGGGTAGATTTATCATATATAGATATATAGATACAAATACTGTGCTGGTTACCGGATAGGTAGATGTAAGGTAGATTTATCATATATAGATATATAGATACCATATACTGTGCTGGTTACCGGATAGGTAGGATGTAAGGGTAGATTTATCATATATAGATATATAGATACCATATACTGTGCTGGTTACCGGATAGGTAGGATGTAAGGGTAGATTTATCATATATAGATATATAGATACCATATACTGTGCTGGTACCGGATAGTAGGATGTAAGGGTAGATTTATCATAATAGATATATAGATACCATATACTGTGCTGGTTACCGGATAGGTGGATGTAGGGTAGATTTATATATATAGATATATAGAGATCATATACTGTGCTGGTTACAGCTAGGTAGGATGTAAGGGTAGATTATTATATATGTATATAGATACCATATACGTGCTGGTTACCAGATAGGTAGGATGTAAGGGTAGATTTATCATATATAGATATAAGATATCATATACTGTGCTGGTTACCGGATAGGTAGTGGAAGGGTAGATTTATCATATAGATTATAGATACATATACTGTGCTGGTTACCGGATAGGTAGGATGTAAGTAGATTTATCATATATAGATATATAGATACATATACTGTGCTGGTTACCGGATAGGTAGGATGTAAGGGTAGATTTATCATATATGATATATAGATACATATACTGTGCTGGTTACCGGGTAGGTAGGATGTAAGGGTAGAGTTATCATATATAGATATATAGATATCATATACTGTGCTGGTTACGGATAGGTAGGATGTAAGGGTAGATTTATCTATAAGATATTAGATACCAATACTGTGCTGGTTACCGGATAGATAGGATGTAAGGGTAGATTTATCATATATAGATATTAGATACCATATACTGTGCTGGTTACAGAGAGGTAGATGTAAGGGTAGATTTATCTATATAGATATATAGATACCATATACTGTGCTGGTTACCAGATAGGTAGGATGTAAGGGTAGATTTATCATATATAGATATATAATATCATATACTGTGTGGTACCGGATAGGTAGGATGTAAGGGTAGATTTATCATATAAGATATATAGATACCATATACTGTGCTGGTTACCGGATAAGTAGGATGTAGGTAGATTTATCATATATAGATATATAGATAACCATATACTGTGCTGGTTACCAGAGAGGTAGGATGTAAGGGTAGATTTATCATATATAGATATATAGATACCATATACTGTGCTGGTTACCGGATAGGTAGGATGTAGGGTAGATTATCATATATAGATATATAGATACCATATACTGTGCTGGTTACCAGATAGGTAGGATGTAAGGGTAGATTTATCTATATAGATATAAGATACCATATACTGTGCTGGTTACCGGATAGGTAGGATGTAAGGGAGATTTATCATATATAGATATATAGATATATATACTGTGCAGTGTACCAGATAGGTAGATGTAGGGTAGATGTATCATATAGATATCATATACTGTGCTGTTACCGGATAAGTAGGATGTAAGGGTAGATTATCAATATAGATATATAGATATCATATACTGTGCTGGTTACCGGATAGGTAGGATGTAAGGGTAGATTTATCATATATAGATTATAGATATCATATACTGTGCTGGTTACCAGATAGGTAGGATGTAAGGGTAGATTTTCATATAGATTATATGATATCATATACTGTGCTCGTTACCAGATAGGTAGGATGTAAGGGTGATTTATCATATATAGATATATAGATATCATATTGTGCTAGTTACCGGATAGGTAGGATTAAGGGTAGATTATCATATATGATATAGTATACATATCTGTGCTGGTTACCAGATAGGTAGGATGTAAGGGTAGATTTATCTATATAGATTATGATATCATATACTGTGCTGGTTACCGGTAAGTAGGATGTAAGGAGATTTATCATATATAGATATATAGATACCATATACTGTGCTGGTTACCGGATAGGTAGGATGTAAGGGTAGATTTATCATATATAGATATATAGATATCATATACTGTGCAGGTTACCAGATAGGTAGGATGTAAGGGTAGATTTATCATATAGATATCATATACTGTGCTGTTTACCGGATAAGTAGGATGTAAGGGTAGATTTATCATATATAGATATATAGATATCATATACTGTGTGGTTACCGGATAGGTAGGATGTAAGGTAGATTTATCATATATAGATATATAGATATCATATACTGTGCTGGTACCAATAGGTAGGATGTAAGGGGTAGATTTATCATATATAGTATTAGATATCATATACTGTGCTGGTTACCGGATAGGTAGGATGTAAGGGTAGATTTATCATATATAGATATATAGATATCATATACTGTGCTGGTTACCAGATAGGTAGGATGTAAGGGTAGATTTATATATATAGTATATAGATATCATATACTGTGTGTTACCAGATAGGTAGGATGTAAGGGTAGATTTATCATATATAGATATATAGATATCATATACTGTGCTGTTACCGGATAGGTAGGAGTATAGGAGATTATCATATATAGATATATGTATACCATATACTGTGGCTGGTTACCAGATAGGTAGGAGTAAGGGTAGATTTATCATATATAGATATATAGATATTCATATACTGTGCTGGTTACCGGATAGGTAGGATGTAAGGGTAGATTTATCATATATATATAATAGATATTAATACTGTGCTGGTTACCAGATAGGTAGGATGTAAGGGTAGATTTATCATATATAGATATATGACATATACTGTGCTGGTTACCGGATAGGTAGGATGTAAGGGTAGATTTATCATATAGATATATAGATATCATATACTGTGCTGGTTACCGGATAGGTAGGATGTAAGGGTAGATTTATCATATATATGATATATAGATATCATATACTGTGCTGGTTAACAGATAGGTAGGATGTAAGGGTAGATTTTCATATTATAGATATATGATAATCATATACTGTGCTGGTTACCGGATAGGTAGGATAAGGGTAGATTTATCATATAGATATATAGATACCATATACTGTGCGGTTACCGATGAGGTAGGATGTAAGGGTAGATTTATCATATTAGTATATAGATATCATATACTGTGCTGGTTACCGGATAGGTAGGATGTAAGGGTAGATTTATCAAATAAGATATATAGATATCATATACTGTGCTGGTTACAGATAGGTAGGATGTAAGGGTAGATTTATCATATATAGATATATAGATACCATATACGGTGCTGGTACCGGATAGGTAGGATGTAAGGGTAGATTTATCATATATAGATATATAGATATATAACTGTGCTGGTTACCGGATAGGTAGGATGTAAGGGTAGATTATCATATATAGATATAGATATATATACTGTGCTGGTTAAAGATAGGTAGGATGTAAGGGTAGATTTATCATATATAGATATATAGATACCATATACTGTGCTGGTTACCAGATGATGGATGTAAGGGTAATTTATCATATATAGATATATAGATACATATACTGTGCTGGTTACCGATAGGTAGGATGTAAGGGTAGATTATCATATTATAGATATATAGATACATAATACTGTGCTGGTTACCGATAGGTAGGATGTAAGGGTAGATTTATCATATATAGAGATATAGATATCATTACATGTGCTGGTTACCAGATAGGTAGGATGTAAGGGTAGATTTATCATATATAGATATATCATATACTGTGCTGGTTACCGGATAGGTAGGATGTAAGGGTAAATTTATTCAATATAGATATATAGATACATATACTGTGCTGGTTACCGGATAGGTAGGATGTAAGGGTAGATTTATCATATATAGATATATAGATATCTATTACTGTGCTGGTTACAGATAGGTAGGATGTAGGGTAGATTATATATATAGATATAGATACCATATACTGTGCTGGTTACCAGATAGGTAGGATGTAAGGGTAGATTTATATATATAGATATATGATACCATATACTGTGTGGTTACCGGATAGGTAGGATGTAAGGGTAGATTATCTATATAGATATATAGATATCATATACTGTGCTGGTTACCGATAGGTAGGATGTAAGGGTGAGATTTATCATATAAGATTATAGATATCATATACTGTGCTGGTTACCGGATAGGTAGGATGTAAGGGTAGATTTATCATATATAGCTATATAGACACTATATACTGTGCTGGTTACCAGATAAGTAGGATTGAAGGGTAGATTTATTATATATAGATATATAGATATTATATACTGTGCTGGTTACCGGATAGGTAGGATGTAAGGGTAGATTATCTATATAGATATATAGATATCATATACTGTGCTGTACGATAGGTAGGATGTAAGGGTAGATTTATCATATATAGATATATAGATACCATATACTGTGCTGGTTACCGGATAGGTAGGATGTAAGGGTAGATTTTATAATATATAGATATATAGATATCATATACTGTGCTGGTTACGGATAGGTAGGATGTAGGGTAGATTTTTATATATAGAATATAAGATCCATATACTGTGCTGGTTAACAGATAGGTAGGATGTAAGGGTAGATTTATCATATATAGATATATAGAAACCATATACTGTGTGGTTACGGATAGAGGATGTAAGGTTAGATTTATCATATATAGATATATAGATACCATACTGTGCTGGTTACGGATAGGTAGGATGTAAGGGTAGATTATCATATATAGATAATAGATACCATATACTGTGCTGGTTACCGGATAGGTAGGATGTAAGGGTAGATTATCCTATTTAGATATATAGAATCATATACTGTGCTGGTTACCGGATAGGTAGGATGTAAGGGTAGATTTATCAATATAGAGATTATAGATACCATATACTGTGCTGGTTAGGATAGGTAGGATGTAAGGGTAGATTTATCATATATAGATATATAGATACCCTATACTGTGCTGGTTACCGGATAGGTAGGATGTAAGGGTAGATTTATCATATATAGATATTAGATACCATATACTGTGCTGGTTAACGGATAGGTAGGATGTAAGGTAGATTTTATCTATATAGATATATAGATATCATGTACTGTGCTGGTTACCAGATAGGTATGGTGTAAGGGTAGATTTATCATATATGATATATAGATACCATATACTGTGGGTACCGGATAGGTAGGATGTAAGTGTAGATTTATCATATATAGATATATAGATATCATATACTGTGCTGGTTAACGGATAGGTAGGATGTAAGGGTAGATTAATCAATATAGATATATAGATACCATATACTGTGCTATTACCGGATATAAGTAGGATGTAAGGGTATTATTTATCATATATAGATATATAGATACCATATACTGTGCTGGTTACCAGATAGGTAGGATGTAAGGGTAGATTTATCATATTATATAGATATAGATACCATCATACTGTGCTGGTTACCGGATAGGTAGGATGTAAGGGTCATTTATCATATATAGATATATATATAACCATATACTGTGCTGGTTACCAGATAGGTGGGATGAAAGGATGATTATCATATAGATAGATAGATACCATATACTGTGTGGTTACTGGATAGGTAGGATTTAGGATAGATTTATCATATCATAGAATATAGATACCATATATGTGCTGGTTACCGGATAGGTAGGATGTAGGGTAGAGTTATCATATATAGATATATAGATACCATATACTGTGCTGGTTACCGGATAGGTAGGATGTAAGGAGATTTATCAATATAGATATATAGATCCGTATCTGTGCTGGTTATCGGATAGGTAGGATGTAAGGGTAGATTTATCATATATAGATATATAGATACCATATACTGTGCTGGTTACCAGATAGGTAGGATGTAAGGGTAGATTTATCATATATAGATATATAGATACCATATACTGTGCTGGTTACTGGATAGGTAGGATGTAAGGTAGATTTATCATATATAGATATATAGATACCGTATACTGTGCTGGTTATCGGATAGGTAGGATGTAAGGGTAGATTTATCATATATAGATATATAGATACCATATACTGTGCTGGTTACCAGATAGGTAGGATGTAAGGGTAGATTTATCATATATAGATACCATATACTGTGCTGGTTACCGGATAGGTAGGATGTAAGGGTAGATTTATCATATAAGATATATGAATATCATATACTGTGCTGGTTACCAGATAGGTAGGATGTAAGGGTAGATTTATCATATATAGATATATAATAAAACCATATACTGTGCTGGTTACCGGATAGGTAGGATGTAAGGGTAGATTTAAATATATAGATATATGTATCATTACTGTGCTGGTTACCAGATAGGTAGGATGTAAGGGTAGATTTATCATATATAGATATAGATACCATATACTGTGCTGGTTACCGGATAGGTAGGATGTAAGGGTAGATTTATCATATATAGATATATAGATACCATATCTGTGCTGGTTACCGGATAGGTAGGATGTAAGGTAGATTTATCATATTATAGATATATAGATACCATATACTGTGCTGGTTACCGGATAGGTAGGATGTAAGGGTAGATTTATCATATATAGATATATAGATACTATATACTGTGCTGGTTACCGGATAGGTAGGATGTAAGGGTAGATTTATCATATATAGATATATAGATACCATATACTGTGCTGGTTACCGGATAGGTAGGATGTAAGGGTAGATTTATCATATATAGATATATAGATACCATATACTGTGTTGGTTACCGGATAGGTAGGATGTAAGGGTAGATTTATCATATATAGATATATAGATATCATATACTGTGCTGGTTACCAGATAGGTATGATTGTAAGGGTAGATTTATAATATATAGATATATAGATACCATATACTGTGCCGGTTACGGATAGGTAGGATGTAAGGGTAGATTTATCATATATAGATATATAGATACATATACTGTGCCGTTACCAGGATAGGTAGGATGTAAGGGTAGATTTATCATATAGATATATAGATATCATATACTGGTGCCGGGTACACGGATAGGTAGGAGAGGGAGATTTATCATATATAGATATATAGATATCATATACTGTGGCCGGTTCGGTAGGTAGGGTGTAAGGGTAGATTTATCATATATAGATATATAGATATCATATGTACTGTGTGGTTACCGGATAGGTAGGATGTAAGGGTTAGATTTATCATATATAGATATTAGATATCATATACTGTGCCCGGTTACGGATAGGTAGGATGTAAGGGTAGATTTATCATATATAGATATATAGATATCATTACTGTCGGTTACCAGTAGGTAGGAGTAGTGGTAGATTTATATATATAGATATATAGATATCATATACTGTGCCGGTTACCAGATAGGTAGGATGTAAGGGTAGATTTATCATATATAGATATATAGATATCATATACTGTGCTGGTTACCAGATAGGTAGGATGAAGGGTAGATTTATCATATATAGATATATAGATATCATATACTGTGCTGGTTACGGATAGGTAGGATGAAAGGGTAGATTATCATATATAGATATAGATATCATATACTGTGCTGGTTAACAGATAGGTAGGATGTAAGGGTAGATTTATCTTATATGATATATAGATATCATATACTGTGCTGGTTACCGGATAGGTACGATGTAAGGGTAGATTTATCATATAAGATATATAGATACATATACTGTGCTGGTTACCGGATAGGTAGGATGTAAGGGTAGATTTATCATATATAGATTATAGATACCATATACTGTGCTGGTTACCAGGATAGGGGGATGTAAGGGTAGATTTTATCATATATAGATATATATAGATCATATACTGTGCTGGTTACCGGATAGGTAGGATGTAAGGGTAGATTTTATCATATGATATATAGATACCATATACTGTCTGGTTACCGGATAGGTAGGTTGTAAGGGTAGATTTATCATATATAGATATATAGATACCATTACTGTGCTGGTTACCGGTAGGTAGGATGTAAGGGTAGATTTATTATATAAGATATATAGATATCATATACTGTGCTGGTTACCAGTAGGTAGGATGTAAGGGTAGATTTATCATATATAGATATATAGATACCATATTACTGTGCTGGTTACCGGATAGGTAGGATGTAAGGGTAGATTTATCATATATAGATATAAGATACATTATACTGTGCTGGTTACCGGATAGGTAGGATGTAAGGGTAGATTTATCATATATGATATATAGATATACCATATACTGTGCTGGTTACGGATAGGTAGGATGTAGGTGTAGATTTATCATATATAGATATATAGATACCATATACTGTGCTGGTTACCGGATAGGTAGGGATGTAAGGGTAGATTTATCATATATAGATAATAGTACCATATACTGTGCTGGTTACCGGATAGGTAGGATGTAAGGGTAGATTTTTCATATATAGATATATAGTTACCAATTACTGTGCTGGTTACCGGATAGGTAGGATGTAAGGGTAGATTTATCATATATAGATATATAGATACCATATACTGTGTGGTTACCGGATAGGTAGGATGTAAGGGTAGATTATCATATATAGATATATAGATACCATATAATGTGCTGGTTACCGGATAGGTAGGATGTAAGGGTAGATTTATCATATATAGATATAGAGATACATATACTGTGCTGGTTACCGATAGGTTGGATGTAAGGGTAGATTTATCATATATGATATATAGATACCATATACTGTGATGGTTACCGGATAGGTAGGATGTAAGGGTAGATTTATCATATATAGATATATAGATACATATACTGTGCTGGTTACCGGATAGGTAGGACTGTAAGGGTAGATTATCATATATAGATATATAGATACCATAATACTGTGCTGGTACCGATAGGTAGGATGTAAGGGTAGATTTATCCTATATAGATATATAGATACCATATACTGTGCTGGTTACCGGATAGGTAGGATGTAGGGTGATTTATCATTATAGATTATAGATAGAATTAAAGGCAGGTCAGTTGGTGTGTGTACTCATGTCAGGTTGGGGATGAAAGGCTAACTTTTTGATGAATGGTTGAAATGTGTTTTTTTGAGTATAATTACTATACTATGAATGAATGGGTATCTCAGTTGGTGTGTAGCTATGTCACATTGGGGGTTAAAAAACAAACTGTTTGTTATAGAAAGGTCCAGCCAGAGCCCATACCTTAATCTCTATCCACAAGCCTTGTATGCTGTATACTTTCTGTAATTTGGCAAATAAACCCTTCTAGACAATATTTCATCGTTATTTGTCGCCATGTTAAAATCATATCTGGTACGCATTCCATTGCCTTTCCCCGTGCCCCCATTGTTATATGTGACCCTGTTAAAATCATATCTGGTACGCATTCCATTGCCTTTCGTCCTGTGCCCCATTGTTATTTGTGACCCTGTTAAAATCAGATTTACTGATCCGTGTAAAATCTCTCTCTGCCATCGTCCACGCCGTCTTAATAACTTTCACCATCTTGATCTTACTGAAACCTGGCTTTCCCAACATGAGCTATCGGGGCCTCAATTGCTCTTGGTTGCCTCACTCCTCAGGTCCCCGCCTCACCTTTCATTAACATGTTTTGAGCCTCATTCAATTCAGCTCTCCCCTTGTCGTTACCAGTAGCTGTGGTGTACAGACCGCCATATACATCATCTCCGTCCGCATTCCTCTATGACTTTAAAGCTTGGCTTGACTTTCTTCCTCTCTACTGACTGTCCTTTTCTGATTCTAGGGGGACTTTAACTGTCACATTGATGACTCCTCCCTCTCCTGGCCCTCTCGCTTCCTACAATTAACATCCTCATTTCATCTTCAGCAATGGACTAACTAGTACTCACAAGGATGGCCACTTCCTGGACCTAGTGTTCACTAAAAACCTCTCTGTCTCATCTTTTCAATCTAATCTCTTCCCACTTTCTGATTACCATCTCATCACATTTCAGGCTCAACACCCTCTTCTCCCTCCTGTCCTTCTGTCCATAATACTAGAACCATAGATCTCCCGGAACTCGCCCGATTCCTGTCCTCTAGTCTCTCCTCCCTTTTGACTGTCGATGACCCTGACTCACTTGTTTATTGCTATAACTTTATCCTGACTAACACAATAGACTCTTTTGACCCCTTGCATTCCCGCAGTCGAGGGACCTCTAATCTTCATTTTATATGCAGGTGCACGTGTGCTGCTGAACGTGCTACGGGACTTTCTCCATTACAAGTTCATGCTGCAGTGTCTCCGCTCTGGGCTCCTGTTAGCAAACTACTAGCAAAAACTACAAATAACAACAAATCGAACCCACATCATCATCGAACTCCATCTTCAACTCCCTTCTACGCCCCTCTTCCTCTGACTCTCTCCTTTCTCCGCACTCTCCTCAGGACTTTACTTCCTACATAAAATGCAGTCCATCCGCATTCAACAAATCTACTTGTCCATCCCTGCGCTAACTCCTGATATCCAATCACAAGTCTCTGACGGCCTCCTTGCTATCTCCTCCTGCATGTTGCAACACTGCCTCAGATTAAATCTTTCTAAAACTGAACCGATCATTTTCCTACCTAAACCTGGTCCTGTCCCATCTTTCTCTATTTCTGTTTATAATACCCCCATTTCCCTATCCAATCAGCACACTGCCTAGGGGTAATTATTGACTCCTCTCTCTCTTCTTCTAACCACATTAACTATGTTGCTAAAACCTGCTACTTTTTCCTTCGTAATATATCAAATACCTGCAGGTTCCTTTCTCTCTCGATTAACGCTATGCTTATCTCATTCTATCACGCCTGGACTATTGTAACCTACTTACTGGTCTTCCTTCTTCCCACCTCTCTCCCCTTCAGTCTATACTAAACTCTGCTACATGTATTGGTTTGCTCTCTATTAGGATCCTAAATTTCCTCTGTACTGGTCAACAACCTGGCTCCCTGTTAAACAACGCATTGTACTGTATACAAAATTCTTCTCCTAACATTTAAATCTCTGAGCTCTTCTGCACCTCCTTATATTTCCTCTCCTGTACAGACCTCCCCACTCGGACTGCTTCATCTTGCCTTAAACCTCACTTGTGGCTCCCATCCTCTGGAATTCTATTCACCTCTCTCTACGTCAAGAAACTTTAATTAGCAGGTTTAAATCTACCCTTACATCCTACCTATCTGGTAACCAGCACAGTATATGGTATCTATATATCTATATATGATAAATCTACCCTTACATCCTACCTATCTGGTAACCAGCACAGTATATGGTATCTATATATCTATATATGATAAATCTACCCTTACATCCTACTTATCCGGTAACCAGCACAGTATATGGTATCTATATATCTATATATGATAAATCTACCCTTACATCCTACTTATCCGGTAACCAGCACAGTATATGATTGTTTCATTTGCACTGCATAAGTCTCACTACTACACTTCTACCCTTTCTTTTGCATCTGTATGTTACTCTCCTAATTAGATTGTAAGCTTTGCGGGGCAGGGACCACCTTCCTCTTGTGGCAAATCTCAAGCAGTTATATAATTCTATTTATATAATTTATTTATTTATGTACTGAACTATTTATGTATTTGCCCCCCTTTTATGACTTTCTTGAACTTTGTCATTGTACAGTGCTGGATCCCCAAGTGCCGCTATAAAAATAAACTACACATACACACTTAGATAGAAAATGTTTCAACCGCTACCACTGCACTGCCTAGTCCCCCCATGTTGGCAAATCCCTCTACTTACCTCTAACAAGCTTCACCACTATAACAGAACAGGGGGTCGTATTTATAAAGGCGCAGTATCGGTTTTTAGCGATACCACGCCTTTATCAATTGTCAAAATGATTGTTAAATCGATCGTTAATTTACAATCAGCTTAACGGCCGTTAATTTATCATTGTTATTGTAAATTTAACCCCTGAGTTGGCCCTAACCTTCGAATGTAGCTTGCACAAACCCGACAATTTGTGGGCAAAGTGTTTAAAACCAGTTTCGGTGACAGGTGCATGTTCCCCAGACCATTTTCCAAGCGCCACAGTCATTTACAATAAGTTACCATTGTTATTTTTTGTGTTATTGATCCAAACTTTTCAAACTATTAGCTCCCCATTGACTTTAATAGGTTAGTTTTCGGAAACCAACCAAACTTCAGTAAGTTTGCCATCTCTATTCCTCACCTCTCCTCTTCTGTCATACCAGCCCATCATACTATCCCACCTTCAGGATCTCAGCTTGGGATCTAAAGGGTGGTGGAAGCAAGCAGAGAAGGCTGGACCAGCAGCTGTGAAAGTGAGCAGAAGGCAGCCGTGGGAACAAGGGATGGTAAGTATATTTATCTGCCGATTTGAAGTGTATGGACCATGTAAGGTGGAGGTTATGGGGGGGGGGGTTTCGGTGGCAACAAGATTTTTTGTTTAGGGGATGGACATACCATTTAACCCCTGACACACTGACTGGCTAGAATGAGATCTCAATGAAATCCAGTAGTATAACTACTATTGATAAATGACAGGAAAAAACCAAAGAAAATGAAAATTTGGACTTTGTAAAAAGACAAACGGTTATTCAATAAAAGTTCTTATTGTTAAAAATGGTGCTAATTTTGCCCCAACCAATCAGATCTTATTTAACATTTGAAAGCTAACATCTGATTGGTTGGGGAAAAATTAGCACCATTTTAAACGATAAGAACTTTTATTGAATAACCCTGAAAGTGATTTAAAAAATTGGTCTACATGGCCTTTAAAGGGACAGTTCAGTGGAAATTATCAATATTTGTTACATTGTTAGTTTGTGTAATGTCTTCTTAGTTATTCTACATATTCTCTCCCATTTTGAAAAATCAGTTGATTTCACACCCTGTGCTATTCCCTGCTGTTGACATTAGTGAGCTGCCATTTTAGGTTCTAACGGTCCTTCTTCTTCCCAGAATGCACCACTTCCTTGGAATGTTCCTAACAGTAATTTCTACTGATTGGCTGTTGGGACTGGGTCAAGGGCAAAACCATAACTGTCTCTACTAGGGGTCCTGCAAACAGGAAGTCAGTATTTTTCGGTTGCATTTATTTATACACAGACACAATGCTGAATTGGCAGATTAAGGTCATTGGGATGAAAAAATACTGCACTTTTTTCTTAAAAGCATATGTATTTCCACTGAACTTCCCCTTTAAATAACTTTCAAAGTGTTTGGGATCCATGGTTACCACCTGGGCAGCTGTCAGCCATTCGTCCTATTTGTAATTATAATGGTGAAGAGACTTTCATGGTAACGTTTGTGCATTTCCTCCCTTTGGTGATAACTTGGTCAATAATTGACTTTGGCAGCAGCTCCAGAACGGTCCATTTAATGTTGTCCCCAATGAGATTATCATGAACCTTTTTGCCCTTTTGTTCAAATCGTGCTTTATTGAAAGGCCTAGTTGGTTCATTAACGTTCTGTTTACTTCTGAGGACAATGACCCAGAGTTTTCATTTAGCATTCCACATAAACAGCAAATTGAACTTTCCTTATATGTATTTGGTAGATTTCATATAACGTTTGCTTGTGTTTAAATGTCCTTGTACAACTAAACATATAAACTCCATAACCCCAAATTGTTCCCCCAGTCCACTCAGAAACAGACCGATTTTGATGTTAAAAAATAAGCAAATGACAGATTTCTATAACAGAAATAAATGATCTGTTATCTGTCTGTGATTTGTAATGGCCATAGTGGGTATCTGTCTGTGATGTTTCATGGCCATAGTGGGTATCTGTCTGTGGTGTGTAATGGCCATAGTGGGTATCTGTCTGTGATGTGTAATGGCCATAGTGGGTATCTGTCTGTGATGTGTAATGTCCATAATGGGTATCTGTCTGTGATGTGTAATGGCTATAGTGGGTATCTGTCTGTGATGTGTAATGGCCATAGTGGGTATCTGTCTGCGATGTGTAATGGCCATAGTGGGTATCTGCCTGCGATGTGTAATGACCATATTGGGTATCTGTCTGTGATGTGTAATGGCCGTAGTGGGTTTCTGTCTGTGATGTGTATGCCCATGTGGGCATCTGTCTGTGATATGTAACGGCCATAGTGATTATCTTCTGCGATGTGTAATGGCCATAGTGGGTATCTGTCTGTGATGTTAATGGCCATAGTGGGTATCTGTCTGTGATGTGTAATGGCCATAGTGGGTATCTGTCTGTGATGTGTTATGGCCATAGTGGGTATCTGTCTATGATGTGTAATGGCCATAGTGGGTATCTGTCAGCGATGTGTAATGGCCATAGTGGGTATCTGCCTGCGATGTGTAATGACCATATTGGGTATCTGTCTGTATGTGTAATGGCCGTAGTGGGTATCTGTCTGTGATGTGAATGGCCATAGGATTATCTGTCTGTGATGTGTAATGGCCATAGTGGGCATCTGTCTGTGATATGTAACGGCCATAGTGATTGTCTGTCTGTGATGTGTAAATGGCCATAGTGGGTATCTGTCTGTGATGTGAATGGCCATAGTGGGTATCTGTCTGTGATGTGTATGGCCTAGTGGGTATCTGTCTGTGATGTGTAATGGCCATAGTGGGTATCTGTCTGTGATGTGTAATGGCCATAGTGGGTATCTGTCTGTGATGTGTAATGGCCCTAGTGGGTATTGTGTAATGGCCATAGTGTGTATCTGTCTGTGATGTGTATGGCCATGGTGGATATCTGTCTGTGATGTGTAATGTCCATATGGGTACTGTCTGTGATGTGTAATGGACATAGTGGGTATCTGTCTGTGATGAGTAATGTCCATAGTGGGAATCTGTCTGTGATGTGTAATGTCCATAGTGGGTATCTGTCTGTGATGTGTAATGGCCATAGTGGGTATCTGTCTGTGATGTGTAATGGCCATAGTGGGTATCCGTCTGTGATGTGTAATGGCCATAGTGGGTATCTGTCTGTGATGTGTAGGCCCTAGTGGGTAATTTGTAATGGCCATAGTGTGTATCTGTCTGTGATGTGTAATGGCCATGGTGGGTATCTGTCTGTGATGTTTAATGTCCATAGTGGGTATCTGTCTGTGATGTGTAATGGCCATAGTGGTATCTGTCTGTGATGAGTAATGTCCATAGTGGGTATCTGTCTGTGATTTGTAATGTCCATAGTGGGTATCTGTCTGTGATGTGTAATGGCCATAGTGGGTATCTGTCTGTGATGAGTATGTCCATAGTGGGTATCTGTCTGTGATGTGTAATGTCCATAGTGGGTATCTGTCTGTGATGTGTAATGGCCATAGTGGGTATCTGTCTGTGATGAGTAATGTCCATAGTGGGTATCTGTCTGTGATGTGTATGGCCATAGTGTGTATCTGTCTGTGATGTGAATGCCTAGTGGGTATCTGTCTGTGATGAGTAATGTCCATAGTGGGTATCTGTCTGTGATGTGTAATGTCCATAGTGGGTATCTGTCTGTGATGTGTAATGGCCATAGTGGGTATCTGTCTGTGATGTGTAATGTCCATAGTGGGTATCTGTCTGGATGTGTAATGGCCATAGTGGGTATCTGTCTGTGATGTGTAATGGCCATAGTGGGTATCTGTCTGTGATGAGTAATGTCCATAGTGGTTCCGTCTGTGATGTGTAATGTCCATAGTGGGTATCTGTCTTCGGGCAGGGATCTCATTCCTAATGTGTCAAGGCTGTTGCACTTACATCAATTTATACATTATTTATATATATTATGTGCTTTCTTAACCGATGCATCAATTTTTTTATTTAATTTTGTATCTATCTGTATAATGGCTTATCCCCTTGTTTTTATAATCTGTATTTTATAATGTACAGTGCTGCGTACCCAAGTGGCGCTTTTAAATAAAAATTATACATACAATCATACATACATGGCCATAGTGGTATCTGTCTGTGATGTGCAATGTCCGTAGTCAAATGATACATTGTCTGTGATGAGCAGTAGCAGTGCAGCCATCAGGGGGTATGGGAGGGACTCCGTATAGGGGCCGGTGGTGAGACCTGTCAGTTGTGTATATACCTTTCAAAAAACAAGCCGGCAGAAAGGGCCCACAACCAATCAAAAAGGGCAGGGACGCATCGGATGTCCTACACTCGTGGTAACTGCATGCCACTTATTTTGCAAGAGGCAGAGCTGTTCCTGTTTCATGTTAGAGCTGTGCTTTTTACTGCAAGAAAACAATGTAAGTATTGATAATAAATACACAAGGAAGCAACAAAAAAGCACTATACACCAGTATCACAGAGCTTACTTTTAAATGCAGATGGTCCGGTGCTTCAGCCCCGAACCTCACTTGGCGAGTGATCACTTAGATAGGTATACTGCCTGCCCAACTGCAGCTTCCGGGTATATACACTTGTTCATAGGCAGTCCATGAAACTTGAAAAACATATAGAAGGTGGTCTGGGTGCAGCCGTGCCCGAATGCTTCGCTGGAAGCTCTTTGAATCACTCAAAAGAATACGAAGCAGATGCCATCTGTATAAAAACTCCATGGACGCTACAGGTACTTGCAGGTATCGCTTAGAAACATAGGGAGACAAACTAACAGAACGCCTAACGCAGGGGAGGACTGGCCCATTAGGCTGAGGGGCAAATGCCCCCTGGTGGTCTTTAATGAAAAATGTGGGCTGCTTCAGAAGCTATTAGTAAGTTACATGCATGAAAGGCACAGCACACCCTTTAGCTCTAACTGGGCAAGAATCAGGAAACCCCTTTCCTTAAGATCGTTTATCAGTCAGCCCTCAATTTCATTAGCAGTGTAGTCAGCCCTCCAGTTTATTAGCCAGTGTTATCAGCCCTCCAGTTCATTAGCCAGTGTTATCAGCCCTCCAGTTCATTAGCCAGTGTTATCATCCCTCCATTTCATTAGCCAGTGTTGTCAGCTCTCTATTTCGTTAGCCAGTGTTGTCAGCCCTCCAGTTCATTAGCCATGTGTTGTCACCCTCCAGTTTTATTAGCCAGTGTTTTCAGCCCTCCAGTTCTATAGCCAGTGTTATTCAGCCCCCCCTTATTATTATTTAGCATTTGCCAGCCCTCCATTTCATTAGCTGGTTTAGTCAACACTTCCATTCATTATCCGTGGAAAATCAGCCCTCCAGTTCATTGGAACAAAGAAAACTTTGGGTAAATACAACATGACTTGTAAATGTACCCAGGGTGAGGACTTAGCGATTTAGGTCCTAACCCCAGGTCTTGTAGGTGGGGGTAGGAGATTTTAGGACTACAATTGTCCATAACACACATCATACACTTCAAAATGTTGCAGGCAGCAATGTAAATGGGAATAGTTGTCTAACAAATGGGCATAACTTAAACAAAGTGTGTGACCTTAGCAAAGTGGGCGTGGTTAAAAATGTTGAAATCTACCGAGAAGGGCCACTTGGTTGTATATTCAAAAGGTCCCAGTCCTCACCTGGCCTAAACTGAGGGGGAGGGAATTGACTGGCTGCTGTAAGATTTATTATGAGCTTTGCTGTGTTCCTTCACATTACCAACCATCACCGGTGCAAGTTTCCAAAGCATTTTATCAGTTTTCTGTGTCAACTTATTTGTATCCAGTGCCAGTTTCAGTGGAAATACAAATATGAAGATATGCTGAGACCCAGAAACAAAATCCTCTCTTACCTACTTACATTTACTAAGTTTTGAAAAGTCCCAATAGGCCAACCCATATAAATATCCAGGCAGCATAAACAGGAATGTGCCCATTGTGGCCCTTTACAGAGATATCTGGGTTTCCCAGCCCCCCACAGTACTACTTGCCCTGGTGATGGATGTTTTGTTTGATAGAAATCTTTAACTCCTAAACTTTCAACTGTAATAAAAAGCAACACTCAGACAAATGAGGCAACCTGGCAATATTTATTTACTCTTTCTTCCAGATTCTTGACCTTGTGTTTATCTAGATTTGCAGTTTATTGCAATGTCTAAAGTTTACCGCCTTCTACACTGTACTAATGCTACTGCATTCTAACTAGTTATTATTCTAAAAACAAATTCATAGGTTTGACTTTAAGATCAAAGTATGTATTATAGAAAGTATATTATAGTAAATTAGAAAGGGAAAGTTGAATTTGGCTTGAAAGGCCGCATTTTGGAAGGGAATCTGTGTGTTTGTGCTGCAGATTTTAAAATTCAATAATGTCAATGACGAGGACATTGTTGTTTTTTACTTACCCTTTAAATATGGCTGTCACATGAATTAAAGGCAGGTCAGTTGGGTGTGTGTACTCATTTCAGGTTGGGGATGAAAGACTAACTTAAAACTCATAATGGCAATGATGAGGACATTGTTGTTTTTTCTACCCTTTAAATATGGCTGTCCATGATTAAGGCAGGTCAGTTTGATGTGTGTACTCATGTCAGGTTGGGGGATGAAAGACTCCTTAAACTCAATATATGGCAATGATGAGGCCGTTGTTTTTTACTTACCCTTTAAATATGTCTGTCACATGAATTAAGGCAGGTCAGTTGATGTGTGTACTCATGTCAGGTTGGGGGATGAAAGACTAACTTAAAACTCAATAATGGCAATGATGAGGACCTAGTTTTTTACTTACCCTTTAAATATGTCTGTCACATGAATTAAAGGCAGGTCAGTTGGTGTGTGTACTCATGTCAGGTTGGGGGATGAAAGACTAACTTAAAACTCAATAATGGCAATGACGAGGACGTTGTTGTTTTTTACTTACCCTTTAAATATGGCTGTCACATGAATTAAAGGCAGGTCAGTTGGTGTGTGTACTCATGTCAGGTTGGGGGATGAAAGACTAACTTAAAACTCAATAATGGCAATGATGAGGCCGTTGTTTTTTACTTACCCTTTAAATATGGCTGTCACATGAATTAAAGGCAGGTCAGTTGGTGTGTGTACTCATGTCAGGTTGGGGGATGATAGACAACTAAAAACTCATATTGGCAATGATGAGGACGTTGTTTTTTACTTACCCTTTAAATATGGCTGTCACATGAATTAAGGCAGGTCAGTTGATGTGTGTACTCATGTCAGGTTGGGGGATGATAGACTAACTTAAAACTCAATAATGGCAATGATGAGGACGTAGTTTTTTACTTACCCTTTAAATATGGCTGTCACATGAATTAAAGGCAGGTCAGTTGGTGTGTGTACTCATGTCAGGTTGGGGGATGAAAGGCTAACTTAAAACTCAATAATGGCAATGATGAGGACGTAGTTTTTTACTTACCCTTTAATAATGGCTGTCACATGAATTAAAGGCGGTCAGTTGGTGTGTGTACTCATGTCAGGTGGGGGGATAAAGACTAACTTAAAACTCAATAATGGCAATGATGAGGACGTGTTTTTTACTTACCCTTTAAATATGGCTGTCACATGAATTAAAGGCACGGTCAGTTGGTGTGTGTACTCATGTCAGGTTGGGGGATGAAAGGCTAACTAAAACTCAATAATGGCAATGATGAGGACATTATTGTTTTTTTACTTACCCTTTAAATTGTCTGTCACATGAATTAAAGGCAGTCAGTTGAGTGTGTACTCATGTCAGGTTGGGGGATGAAAGACTAACTTAAAACTCAATAATGGCAATGATGAGGACGTTGTTTTTTACTTACCCTTTAAATATGGCTGTCACATGAATTAAAGGCAGGTCAGTTGGTGTGTGTACTCATGTCAGGTTGGGGATGAAAGGCTAACTTAAAACTCAATAATGGCAATGATGAGGACGTTGTTTTTTACTTACCCTTTAAATATGGCTGTCACATGAATTAAAGGCAGGTCAGTTGGTGTGTGTACTCATGTCAGGTTGGGGATGAAAGGCTAACTTTTTGATGAATGGTCGAAATGTGTTTTTTTGAGTATAATTACTATACTATGAATGAATGGGTATCTCATTTGTGTGTGTAGCTATGTCACATTGGGGGTTAAAAAACAACTGTTTGTTTATAGAAAGGTCCAGCCAGAGCCCATACCTAATCTCTATCCACAGCCTTGTATGCTGTATACTTTCTGTAATTTGGCAAATAAACCCTTCTAGACAATATTTCATCGTTATTTGTCGCCATGTTAAAATCATATCTGGTACGCATTCCATTGCCTTTCCCCGTGCCCCCATTGTTATTTGTGACCCTGTTAAAATCATATCTGGTACGCATTCCATTGCCTTTCCCCGTGCCCCCATTGTTATTTGTGACCCTGTTAAAATCATATCTGGTACACATTCCATTGCCTTTCCCCGTGCCCCCATTGTTATTTGTGACCCTGTTAAAATCATATCTGGTACACATTCCATTGCCTTTCCCTGTGCCCCCATTGTTATTTGTGACCCTGTTAAAATCATATCTGGTACGCATTCCATTGCCTTTCCCCGTGCCCCCATTGTTATTAGTGACCCTGTTAAAATCATATCTGGTACGCATTCCATTGCCTTTCCCTGTGCCCCATTGTTATTAGTGACCCTGTTAAAATCATATCTGGTACGCATTCCATTGTCTTTCCCCGTGCCCCCATTGTTATTAGTGACCCTGTTAAAATCATATCTGGTACGCATTCCATTGCCTTTCCCGTGCCCCCATTGTTATTTGTGACCCTGTTAAAATCATATCTGGTACGCATTCCATTGCCTTTCCTCCTGTGCCCCCATTGTTATTTGTGACCCTGTTAAAATCATATCTGGTACGCATTCCATTGCCTTTCCTCCTGTGCCCCCATTGTTATTTGTGACCCTGTTAAAATCATATCTGGTACGCATTCCATTGCCTTTCCCCGTGCCCCCCATTGTTATTGTGACCCTGTTAAAATCATATCTGGTACGCTTCCATTGCCTTTCCTCCTGTCCCCCATTGTTATTTGTGACCCTGTTAAAATCATATCTGGTACGCATTCCATTGCCTTTCCTCTTGTGCCCCCATTGTTATTTGTGACCTTGTTAAAATCATATCTGGTACGCATTCCATTGTCTTTCCCCGTGCCCCCATTGTTATTTGTGACCCTGTTAAAATCATATCTGGTACGCATTCCATTGCCTTTCCCCGTCCCCATTGTTATTAGTGACCCTGTTAAAATCATATCTGGTACGCATTCCATTGCCTTTCCTCCTGTGCCCCCATTGTTATTTGTGACCCTGTTAAAATCATATCTGGTACGCATTCCATTGCCTTTCCTCCTGTGCCCCATTGTTATTTGTGACCCTGTTAAAATCATATCTGGTACGCATTCCATTGCCTTTCCTCCTGTGCCCCCATTGTTTTTGTGACCCTGTTAAAATCATATCTGGTACACATTCCATTGCCTTTCCTCCTGTGTCCCATTGTTATTTGTGACCCTGTTATAATCATATCTGGTACCTTTCCATTGCCTTTCCTCCTGTGCCCCCATTGTTATATGTGACCCTGTTAAAATCATATCTGGTACGCATTCCATTGCCTTTCGTCCTGTGCCCCATTGTTATATGTGACCCTGTTAAATTCATATCTGGTACGCATTCCATTGCCTTTCGTCCTGTGCCCCCATTGTTATATGTGACCCTGTTAAAATCATATCTGGTACGCATTCCATTGCCTTTCGTCCTGTGCCCCCATTGTTATTTGTGACCCTGTTAAAATCATATCTGGTACGCATTCCATTGCCTTTCGTCCTGTGCCCCCATTTGTTATGTGACCCTGTTAAAATCATATCTGGTACGCATTCCATTGCCTTTCGTCCTGTGCCCCCATCGTTATATGTGACCCTGTTAAAATCATATCTGGTACGCATTCCATTGCTTTTCCTCCTGTGCCCCCATCGTTATTTGTGACCTTGTTAAAATCATATCTGGTACGCATTCCATTGCCTTTCCTCCTGTGCCCCCATTGTTATTTCTGACCCTGTTAAATTCATATCTGGTACACATTCCATTGCCTTTCGTCCTGTGCCCCCATTGTTATTTCTGACCCTGTTAAATTCATATCTGGTACACATTCCATTGCCTTTCGTCCTGTGCCCCCATTGTTATTTCTGACCCTGTTAAATTCATATCTGGTACGCATTCCCTTGCCTTTTGTCCTGTGCCCCCATTGTTATTTGTGACCCTGTTAAAATCATATCTGGTACACATTCCTTTGCCTTTCGTCTTGTGCCCCCATCGTTATTTGTGACCCTGTTAAAATCATATCTGGTACGCATTCCATTGCCTTTCGTCCTGTGCCCCATTGTTATATGTGACCCTGTTAAATTCATATCTGGTACGCATTCCATTGCCTTTCCTCTTGTGCCCCCATTGTTATTTGTGACCCTTCTAAAATCATATCTGGTACACATTCCATTGCCTTTCGTCCTGTGCCCCCATCGTTATTTGTGACCTTGTTAAAATCATATCTGGTACGCATTCCATAGCTTTCCTCTTGTGCCCCCATTGTTATTTGTGACTGTTAAAATAATATCTGGTACACATTCCATTGCCTTTCCCCGTGCCCCCATTGTTATTTGTGACCCTTCTAAAATCATATCTGGTACGCATTCCATTGCCTTTCGTCCTGTGCCCCATTGTTATTTGTGACCCTGTTAAAATCATATCTGGTACGCATTCCATTGCCTTTCGTCCTGTGCCCCATTGTTATTTGTGACCCTGTTAAAATCAGATTTACTGATCCGTGTAAAATCTCTCTCTGCCATCTTCCACGCCGTCTTAATAACTTTCACCATCTTGATCTTACTGAAACCTGGCTTTCCCAACATGAGCTATCGGGGCCTCATTGCTCTTGGTTGCCTCACTCCTCAGGTCCCCGCCTCACCTTTCATTAACTGTTTTTGAGCCTCATTCAATTCAGCTCCCCCTTGTCGTTACCAGTAGCTGTGGTGTACAGCCACCGCCATTACATCATCTCCGTCGCATTCCTCTATGACTTTAAAGCTTGGCTTGACTTTCTTCCTCTCTACTGACTGTCCTTTTCTGATTCTAGGGGGACTTTAACTGTCACATTGATGACTCCTCCCTCTCCTGGCCCTCTCGCTTCCTACAATTAACATCCTCATTTCATCTTCACACATGGACTAACTAGTACTCACAGATGGCCACTTCCTGACCTAGTGTTCACTAAAAACCTCTCTGTCTCATCTTTTCAATCTAATCTCTTCCCACTTTCTGATTACCATCTCATCACATTTCAGGCTCAACACCCCTTCTCCCTCCTGTCCTTCTGTCCATAATACTAGAACCATAGATCTCCCGATCGGAACTCGCCCGATTCCTGTCCTCTAGTCTCTCCTCCCTTTTGACTGTCGATGACCCTGACTCACTTGTTTATTGCTATAACTTTACCTGACTAACACAATAGACTCTTTTGACCCCTTGCATTCCCGCAGTCGAGGGACCTCTAATCTTCATTTTATATGCAGGTGCACGTGTGCTGCTGAACGTGCTACGGGACTTTCTCCATTACAAGTTCATGCTGCAGTGTCTCCGCTCTGGGCTCCTGTTAGCAAACTACTACAAAAACTACAAATAACAACACACAACCCACATCATCATCGAACTCCATCTTCAACCCCTTCTACTCTACGCCCCCTCTTCCTCTGACTCTCTCCTTTCCCTCCCGCACTCTCCTCAGACTTTCTTCCTACATAAAATGCAGTCCATCCGCATTCAACAAATCTACTTGTCCATCCCTGCGCTAACTCCTGATATCCAATCACAAGTCTCTGACGGCCTCCTTGCTATCTCCTCCTGCATGTTGCAACACTGCCTCAGATTAAATCTTTCTAAAACTGAACCGATCATTTTCCTACCTAAACCTGGTCCTGTCCCATCTTTCTCTATTTCTGTTTATAATACTCCCATTTCCCTATCAATCAGCAACACTGCCTAGGGGTAATTATTGACTCCTCTCTCTCTTCTTCTAACCACATTAACTATGTTGCTAAAACCTCTATTTTTTCCTTCGTAATATATCAAATACCTGCAGGTTCCTTTCTCTCTCGATTAACGCTATGCTTATCTCATTCTATCACGCCTGGACTATTGTAACCTACTTACTGGTCTTCCTCTTCCCACCCTCTCTCCTTCAGTCTATACTAACTCTGCTACATGTATTGGTTTGCTCTCTATTAGGATCCTAAATTTCCTCTGTACTGGTCAACAACCTGGCTCCTTTTTTAAACAACGCATTGTACTGTATACAAAATCTTCTCCTAACATTTAAATCTCTGAGCTCTTCTGCCCCTCCTTATATTTCCTCTCCTGTACAGACCTCCCCACTCGGACTGCTTCATCTTGCCTTAAACCTCACTTGTGGCTCCCATCCTCTGGAATTCTATTCACCTCTCTCTACTGTCAAGAACTTTAATTAGCAGGTTTAATAAATCTACCCCTTAATACATCCTACCTATCTGGTAACCAGCACAGTATATGGTATCTATATATCTATATATGATAATCTACCCTTACATCCTACCTATCTGGTAACCAGCACAGTATATGGTATCTATATATCTATATATGATAAATCTACCCTTACATCCTACCTATCTGGTAACCAGCACAGTATATGGTATCTATATATGATAAATCTACCCTTACATCCTACCTATCCGGTAACCAGTACAGTATATGGTATCTATATATGATAAATCTACCCTTAAATCCTACCTATCTGGTAACCAGCACAGTATATGGTATCTATATATGATAATCTCCCCTTACATCCTACCTATCTGGTAACCAGCACAGTATATGGTATCTATATATCTATATATGATAATCTACCCTTCCTCTACCTATCCGTAACCGGCACAGTATATGGTATCTATATATCTATATATGATAAATCTACCCTTACATCCTACCTATCTGGTAACCAGCACAGTATATGATATCTATATATCTGATATGATAATCTACCCTTACATCCTACCTATCTGGTACACCAGCACAGTATATGGTATCTATATATCTTATATATAAAATCTACCCTTACATCCTACCTATCGGTAACCACACAGTATATGATTATCTATATATCTACATATGAATAATCTCACCTTACATCCTACCTATCCGTAACCAGCACAGTATATGATATCTATATATGATAAATCACCTACATCCTCCTATCTGGTAACCAGCACAGTATATGATATCTATATATCTATATATGATAAATCTACCCTTACATCCTACCTATCCGGTAACCAGCACAGTATATGGTATCTATATATCTATATATATGATAAATCTACCCTTACATCCTACCTATCCGGTAACCAGCACAGTACATGATATCTATATATCTATATATGATAAATCTACCCTTACATCCTACCTATCCGATAACCAGCACAGTATACGGTATCTATATATCTATATATGATAAATCTACCCTTACATCCAGTGGAGGGACTGACAGAGAGGAGAGGCATTAGAGAAGCGAGAAGAAAAATAAATGAGCCGGGCAGCAGAGTTGAGAATGGATTGAAGCGGTGCCAGGCGGTTGATTGGTAAACCACACAGGAGTGTGTTGCAGTAGTCTAGCCGGGATATGATTAGGGCATTGAGTAGGATTTTTGTAGCTTCCTTCGAGAGAAAGGGTTGAATGCGGGAGATGTTTTTCAGTTGGAGCCGACAGGAGTTGGCAAGCGAATTGACATGAGGTTTGAAGGAAAGATCGGAATCTAGCGTTATTCCCAGGCAGCGGACATGAGGAGATGGAGATATGGGTGTGTTGTTAATAGTAAGACTAGGGAGGGGGACAGATTGCGAGGGTGGGAAAAGGACAGGTTCGGTCTTATTCATGTTCAGTTTGAGGAAGCGGGAGGACATGAAGGCAGAGATGGCACTAAGGTAGTCGGGGACCTGGGATGTCAGTGTGGAAAACACTAAAAGGTCCTACCAGAGAGATAGGAGGATAGAAAGTGCAGTATCCTGGTTAGGGCAAAAGCCTGACTGGAGGTGGTCAAAGAGAGAATTAGCAGACAGGTGACTAACCAAGTCAGCATAGACATGTCTTTCCAGTAGTTTGGAAGCAAAAGGGAGAAGGGAGACAAGCCGGTAGATGGAGAGGTCAAGAGAAGGTTTTTTAGGTATAGGGGATACAACGGCATGTTTAAATATAGAGGGAAAAATACCAGTGGATACGGACAAGTTAAAGAGAGAGGTTAGGACTAAAATGAAGGAAGAGGAGAGATGGGGAAGGAGATAAGAGGGAATGGGGTAGAGGGGGAAGGTGGTGAGCCATGTCCTGGATAGGAGAGATGAAAGTCCCTGTTTTGTTATAGTGGTGAAGCTCGTTAGGGGGCAAATAAAGGGATTAACCAATAAAGGGAGGCTAGACAGTGCAGTGGTAGAGACGGAGGGGGTGAGCAACGAAGGGAGGTTGGGCAGTGCAATTGTAGTGGTTGTAAGCTATAGTGAGGAGGTAGGGTGCACAGGAAAACCACTTCGGATGTTTTCAATTTTCTCTGTGAAATACGAGGCTATTTCATCAGCCAATAGACAGGGGGTAGGCGGAGGAGGTGGCGAACAGAGCAGGGAGTTGAATACTTTGAAGAGCTGTTTGGGGTTATGGAATTGGGAGGATATGAGTGAAGAGAAGTAGTTTTGTTTGGCTAAGGACAAAGCCATTACCCATTTCTTTTTATCTTATGTTACCCTCCTAACTAGATTGTAAGCTCTATGGGGCAGCAACCTCCTTTCTTCTTGTGGCAAGGCTCTTGTATAATTATATTTATATAATTTATACATTTATGTACTGAACTATTTATTTGCCCCCTTGTAGGACTTTATTGTAATTTACAATGTACAGTGCTTTGTCCCCAAGTGGAGCTTTATAAATAAACTATACATACAGAAGGTAAAGTTTTCATTTTCTCTCAACATCTGGACTATTCCAGAAATCTATAGCAATGCAGTTACATTTGTTCCACAACAGAAGGCACTTTCAGGGAGACTTAGCCAGAGACACTTGCTCTGGGCAAATCTCTCGTAGCAGATTTACCAGAGAATGCGCGGCGCTGGGCAAATCTCACCTGCGCGTAAGTAGTTATCAGCTGGTGTTAAATACTTCCGTGCGTACAAACTCTGGTAAATGTCTCTTCCGATACTCGCGCAGCCGCTGCAAACCAAGGCTTAAACTCGCACTAACTGGTCATAAATTGGTTAGCGCCACTTTAAGAGCCTAAAACAGCGCTGCGTCCACCCAACGCCACTTTGTAAATGATGCTGATAAAGTTCCAGATCTAAATCTTGGTTTTGGTCGCAGGACCTGAGTAAATGATCATTCAGTCATTCATTCTAGTTCACAATGCCTCTATTTACTTAATATAAAATTGTACACATTGAACTTTAGATAAGCAATAAACTTTTATCTTTAATATTTTATAAAAATAAAACTATTAAAAAAATGTAACTTTTTTGTTTTTTTCTTCCGATGCTTTACAAGAGTAATATTTTTCACTTTGTTTCCAGATTTTACGTTTCAAAGTAATCATCTATTTTCCTTCTCTTGCTGTGGCTCTCAGAATAACTTTCATCTGGGCTGTCCAGCTCCGCCTCCTTGCAAGCTTCCAGTAACAGAGCCTCATCTGCATCAGGCTCCGCCCTATCCCCGGAGAATGATCTCTGGAATAAATCATAAATGGTCTTCTGCTTGGGGTCCTAAAGAAATATATGGGAAGAGGGTGAACCCAAAGATTTAGTTTAAGGCCAAAATAAATGTAATCTAACTAGCAAACTAGCAAGTGCCCCTCTCAAATGAAAAATTGTACATAGGTAAATAACCCCCAAGCTGCAATAGTTTGACAGCTGAGAGACACAAGTCTAACCTGAAATATTGCTCTATATCTGGAAGGCAACATGCCATGGCTGCACAAACCCCTATTAATGTAAGTGTCTGCATGTGCTGTGAGATTTATTTTAAAAAGCAATGAGAGACGCTATGATTTCTACATATGAACCTCCTTTGGTGCTTTTTCTTCGAGATCCATTCACAAACAGACTGAGATTAGACAGAGATCTGACAGTTCTGATGACCTACTTATTGTGCCAATAAAAAAAAAATGCAAGTGATTTGTCCGATCGGATTTTGACTTGGAAAATGACCGTATTACAAGTTCAATATCATTCGCCGATATATTCTCTGATCTGATGATCATCTTTGGGAACGATAAGAAAAAATAAAGTGAAACACACACACACAAAAATCTTCATTTAAAAAACAAATATGTACATCACTTTAACAATAGAACCATTACTAACAAAAAAGTCTTCTCCTTGCTGACCAAAAGTCCCAGAGGAATAAAATAAAGGCAGATTATTAGTCCACCAAGAAAAACGAACCTGAATATTATGTGCAGAATATTTTGCACAGGTAAAAAAAAAAGTCAGAACGGCATTTTTAGGATCAGTAAGTGTGAAAAAACTGTGTCTCTCAGTACCAATCGGTTTCCATTGAAAAGCACTAAAAAGGGGGCTATTTCATTACTAGATTTCACACACCAAAAACTCAGTGAGAAGAATTGGTAACGGATTGTTGATTTTTTTGTGAAGAATGACAGATTTACACATTGTTTTTTGGAGTTTATTTTATCAACAATTCTGACATTTCATAACCGATTGGGGATTTAGAAAGTAAAAGATTGTTCGAAGCGCGAAAGGTGCAGCCGCAAAACTGCACATTGTCTCCTTCTGAGTTTGTTTGGTGGCAGATTGAATCGAGGTGGGAACTGTTTTATTGAGGTTCTTACTTGGGTTTCAGAAAATTGCTAAAAAGTGCAAATTTCTAAAAGAACTGTATGCAGTATGTGGAATTTTTTCTTTCTAATTGCGGTCACAGCTCGTACATGAATCACACAGCCATGATCATCGCTTAATTTAAAGACAATGTTAAAAGATTCATTTTTCTAGACTCCTTTTCCCTGAGCTAGGGCCATATGGTTTCACCTGTACCTGCAGTGGGCAGGGGAAAGCATTACAGTGGATGTTTTCCATTTTTACTAAAATGAAAGGACTTTATTTAAAAGACCGATTAGATTCCAGTTGAAACTTTTCCTCTGTATTCCCCCTTTTGTTTAGTTTTGTAAATAATTAGTCTAAAATCATATTGTCCTGTTCCTGAGTATACATAAAATTGCCTCGTAGTTCCATTACCTAGATAGATACCTTTGTATGCTTAGATATTTTAGCATAGAGGTTAAAGGTGGCCATACATATGAATGATAATGGGTAAATCCCGTCGTTCCATGACGGGATTTACCCATTATCGGTCAAGCGTATGGGCTTTTCCCGAATGACCGTAGTGCCGACGAGTGACCCTAGTCACCACTACAGTCGGTCGGGAAAGACGGAAAATTTCCATTGGTCGTTATCGGCTCCCTTTACTTTACCAAAGGGCGCTCATACGATCGTTTACGTGTATGGCCATACGACCGACTGATCCCCATACCGCGTATGGGGATCAGACGTTTACATGTGTGGCGGTTCCCAACGCAATGTGCCGACAGATACCAATGTGATCTGTCGGCACATTGAGATGGAAATCGCATGTGTATGGCCACCTTAAGAGTTGTGAATAACTTTTATTTGCAGGATTTTAGTTTTAGCAGTTCCTTCCCATTGACTTGGGGTGTGGGGTGGCAGTTACCGTTTTTATATTCACAGCATTTAGTTATGTGCAGTCCCCCTGTGTGACCCAATCGTAATTTGTGTCACTAAGGTTTGGTACAGGCAGAGAGGAGTGGGGAGTGTGACAATTGCTATAATGCCGTAGTCCCTTTTGGAGTTACTTGATGGCTGTTGATCTGTGCACACCTGCACACATACCTTTTGATTCATGATATTTTTCTACGAATAATTGTATCTGAAATTCTGCACATACATGTGAAAGAATGGCTTGGTTATGTAGCTGAAGACAAGGTGTGTAGATTACACAGGACAGGGAATGGTTAGTCTGATTAACCATTCTTAGAACTAACCATTTGACTAATGACATGTAGGAAAATTTCATTTAGCAGGCTTTTGAACTTGTCAAATGGGTTTAGTTAAGATTTCTAATTTTAAGTTCTAAAAATTCAATATAGAAATCTGCATGTATATATGAAAGAACGGCACAGTTACGTAGCTGAAGGTGTGCAGATTCCAAAAATATATCGTTTTGGGGGGGTATTTACAAGTTTGTGGTGCATTTCCTTGGAAAAAATGGAGGATGTTCCAATTACAGAGCACTTTGATTTTTTTCTTGTAATTGCACTTGTGCATACTTTACATTTGTAGTTAGTTGGTGGCCATGTCTCTGTGTACACCCAAGTATTTGACATACTGTTTGTTTTAGGACATGTGGGGGATTGATATTTAATGGGGTTTTTACTTGTCAAGTGAGTTTAGGAAATATTTTTGACTAATTATTTTTTTTGCCCCCCAAAATCTCCAAGTTTTGGTGGCCACATCTCTGTGTGCACCCACACATATGGCATACCATTTAAGAGGTAAGGCTTTCACATTTGTGATGGTTTTAAACTTTTTCTAGAGTATTTATGCAAAATTTACCTTTGACTTTATTTTTGATTTATTATTTTTGTAGAAAAAGGAAAATATGAAAAGAATCCTTCCCAAATCTGTGTCCGGGTAATTTGCATTTTGATAAAAACTTAACCCATTTATTACAACCTGAAGTATGTAGTTTTAAAAAATCTCTCACTTACACAGATATTTTAGCTAATTTAGACGTTATTGTATGTTAACTGTCAGACGTGATTATATGGTTCAATCAAATCTAGAAAGTGCTATTTTAGTTTGGGGAGGCCTCCTGGACAGGAAAAGTAGGGTATCTACATATGATATTGTTGTACTCAGAAGAACCAGAGCTTAGTTTAGGGTATCTACATATGATATTGCTGTACTCAGAAGAACCAGAGCTTTTAGAAACAATAAGAGTTTTACTTTCTACAAAGTAATATGCAAACAAGTTGCATTTTTAAAAAAAGGGACATTTTCCATCTTTTACACAAAATCCAGTAAAATCTACAAAAAAAAAAAAAAAAAAATGAAAAAAATTTGTTAAAGTCCACATTGTGCTGAAAGAAACGATGTATAATAGTTCCTTTTTATGGGGGTGTTTCCTACTGTAAAATGAGTCTAAACTGATTGAGGACAAATTCCTGAAAATTCTACTGGCACTAAAAGGGTTAAACTTGCCCTTTTATTCTGTTTTTTTTAACTATTAACTAATTTTAACTAATTGACTATAATGGGTCCAATCCTCAAATATGAACGTTCCGATGTTTCATGGTCATGTGATCAAATCCCAACTGTCACTTTCTGTATGAAATGCACTAGGGTCTGAGGCTACACTAACTACACACGGTCTCGCTGACAAACACACAACAACTGTACACAAACAACACACACAACAAAGCAGAGAGTTATAGTTTTCACAAATATGCAGGGCCCCTCATAAACTAAAATAACCTTTTGTTTCCATGGCAACCATACCTAAATCATTCAAAAGGTTCGTTTTATGGTGTAAAATACAAAAACATGGACCAAAGCAAAAGGGTTCAAAGAGCTGATACCGAAGTAACCCATTATTCTCCCCGTATGGGAGGCACTTGTCCGGTATTGTACAGGGAAATAACATCCTCCTAATAGGTAAATAAATGTGTTTAATACAAACCATAACTCAAAAAATAATTATGCTTTAATAGAAATACTCAAAAAACAGATACCTGATAAATCCTACCAAATCAGAACATTCTGGCCATTCTCAGAATAAATAATGTCCTGGAGGAAGTAGCGATAGTTATAAGCCAGTTAGTTTGCAAAGTGGCTAATAGGGCACATCCACATTGACTAACATTGCAGCCACAAAATAGTGAACTTGATTTCAGATCTCGATTACTTACCATTCCCTGTTCTATCCCACTGTGTAGTGGTGGCCATAGATGCTACAATCACCGGTGTACGATCCACGGATTGTACAATCGCATTGGGAAATGAAAAGAAATTCCAGAAGGCCCAATAGGGAAAAATATTGTATGATTGTCGGGCAAAAGTCAATACGCAGATTTTCGTAGGGAAAGTAATCAGCTTCCACTCCAATTACCTAAAACTGTGCAGATCGCAGCTCATTACACTTACAAAATACTGCCCGGAAGGCGATATTGCTGGTGAGTTTAGGTCACGTGGCTAGCTCATTTTTGAAAAGTTTTGAATTTCCAATTCCAAATTGCACTAGATCAGAGTTCCAAAAGTTCAGTCAGAACTTTCAAAATCAAACCCTAAATCCATCCCTGCACTTGCACAACACAGGTACACACACCTACTGATACACCCTCACAACCTACTTTCTGTTTCCATGGCAACCGTATAAAAATGATCAAAGTTAGTTTAATGGTCTAAAAAAAAAATACCCTCTAACACGACAGACACGGGAACACTTCCAACCCAACCTAACCATAGCTATTCCTTCACAAACACGCTCCCTAAGGGCTAGGCCACACTAGCGCGTTTTGCGCTTGTGATTGCACCCACAATTTTCATTAAAATGAAAATCACAGAAATGCGAAAATTTCTGCGATTTCCGATGCAATTGCGTGTCCATTCGCGTTTTGGTAACGCATGCGGTCCCCATTTTTGGTGCGTTAACGTATGCATTTTTATAACAAAAACGGCATAATCGCACGCACAAACATCTCGCACACAAACGCGTGCAATAACGCTCGCAATTGTGTGCGCCATTCCTGTGCGTTGCAGTGTGGCCTTAGCCTTATACCACACACACATTTCTACTTTCCTTTCTGTTACAATGTGTATCACATTAAAGCAAAATCTCCATCACTTTTTTACCTTATAGAAAAAATCTGTTGATTCTGTTGTTTCTGAAAAATTTACTTCAGACAGCCCAGCCTGACCCAGAACCTTTATCTTCTCCTGGATCATCGGCCTGTGGTAAAAAAACAGTGACTGCATGGGGAGGATAAGTAAGGAATATAGAGTGACTGCATGTAAGGAATATAGAGTGACTGCACGGGGAGGATAAGTAAGGAATATAGAGTAACTGCACGGGGAGGATAAGTAAGGAATATAGAGAGACTGCATGGGGAGGATAAGTAAGGAATACAGAGTGACTGCATGGGGAGGATAAGTAAGGAATATAAAGTGACTGCAGGAGGTGAATAAGTAAGATTTAACCCGGTGACAGTTTGTGTATTTATATCCTTGCTGGATAATCAGAACCAGTTTCCTACCATAAATAATCATCGGCTGTGCCTTTGGCAACCAGGTAATGAATGTTCACTGAACTCGTCTGTCCGATCCTGTGCACTCGATCCTCTGCTTGGATTAAAACCTAGGAATACATGTTCACAATGTAAAGTAACAAGCAATGGCTGTAGGACAGCTCCTCTCACTGGGTGAATCACACTGAGCAGGTCTAAAATCACTGAGGAGGAGGGGTTAGAAGTAACTGGAGGATTTGATTTCACACAGATGTATCACTGGTTAGGGATTCATTAGAAAGACAAAGGCCAAGCAAGTCCAGCTCCATAAAAAATGTATTTATAGTAATAAAAAGGTTAACAATGACTTCCTGTGTTTATTAAATAGAGGAATCAAATCTTAATTTCCATCTTAAGTTGTATCTGTATATTGTCCCACCCACTCAAATAGTCTTCAGGGCAGGGATCGCATATATCGTTTACATATATGTAAAACTTTTTTATTTTTATTTATCTGTATAATCGCTTGCAATTATTCCCTTGTTTGTACTCTCTGTATTTTATAATGTACAGCGCTGCACTTTATAAATACAAACATACATTGGTGCTAAGTTAGAGGAGGAGGAGAAGTCAAGGTAAGTTAAAAGTAAGAACTTACTAACGCAGTCACGTACTACGAAAGGGAGGCAACGGGAGTTCAGAGGTATGGATGCGTGGCTAAGGGGTTGGTGTAAGGAGATGGGGTTTGGATTTTGAGAGAACTAGGCTGACTTTTCGGTCGACTACAGGCTCTTTAGTAGGGATGGACTGCACCTCAATGTTTTTTGAGGGAAGATGGCTAGGGAGTTGGAGATTTGAAACTAGGTGTAGGGGGAGGGTACTTTGGACTACACAGGGGTAGATAGGGGGTTAGGGCTCAGAGGGCTAATAAGATAATGGAAGGAGGGGGCATAGAGGATAGGGATGTGATTGGTATAGCAGAAACATAGCTAAATGATTTACATGGCTGGGCACTATATATGGAAGGATTCTCCTTATTCAGACGTGACATAGTTAATAAGAAAGGAGGGGGGGTATGTATTTATATATGTATGTTAAACAGGAATTGAAACCAAATCTAGAAGATGAAATAGACAGGTATAATGATAAGACAGAAACAACATGGGTGGAACTGTGTACGGGAAGAAAGAATGTGAGTAAATTAATAGTTGGTGTCTGTTATAAGCCCCAAAATGCCATTATTAGCCCCCAAATGCCGGTGAAGAGGTGAAAACAAATCACCATATGCTGTTGGTGAAGGTTGCTGGTATTGGGCATGTTCTGGTTATGGGGGATTTCAATTACCCTCACATAGGTTGGAGTAAGGGATCTGCCAGCACCTCAAAGGGTATCAAGTTCTTTCATTTTCTATATGAGCATTTTCTTACACAGATGGTAGAAGTTCTTACTAGGTGCGTTGTTGGATCTGGTGATATCGAATAACTAATTTTGGAGATGAAGATAATGGAAGCTTAGGGAATCATGACCATGATATGGTGTCATTTAATATTCTATAGAAAGTGCACTCACTGGGTTAACGAAAATTAAAAGCTAATTTTATGGTGTTAAAGGAATCATTCCTGCTCATAGACTGGGGGTTTTGGAAGGAGTTTCGGAAGGGGGGTTTTAACGGTGAGAACCTTAAAAAGCTGTGTTCCATTGGAAGTGGTGATGACAGGTTCATTGGATAGTTTAAAAAAAAAAAAAGACTGATCTAGTTTCTTGCATGTAACTGGTATCTATATATATAAAATCCCTAATTATGCAATACCGTGTGTGGGTGTCACTGCAGTTCCTATGGACTCACCACTAAAGTGAGATGGTAAGATTGTCTCTGCAGTTCCTATTGACTCACCACCAGAGGGAGAAACAAGCAAGGCAGAACACAGCAGTTACACAGATTACACAGATTGCTTGGGACAGAGGGGGACTCGGAGGGGGATTTGGAGGGGACTCTGGCCTTGGGACATTAAGAGGGAACTCTGGCTTTGGGACATGGAGGAGGGAGGCTATGGCCTTGGGACATGGAGGTGAGGGGGGACTCTGGCCTTGGAACATGAAGTAGGGGTGCTATGGCTTTGGGACATGGAGGAGGGGGCTATGGCCTTGGGCACTAAGTGGGCACTCTGGACTTCTAGCGCCCGTAATTGTAACATAAGCTTGGAGATGATTCTGCTGATGATTCTGGAGCGTTATTTTTGCCTTAGGCAGAAAATGTTGGTATTGCTGAGTAGGTTGGACTGGATGGACCTATGTCTTTATTCAACCTCAAAAACTATACTATAGTATGTGGGCTTAAGTTCTAAGTGGCATGACTTGGGGTTTTATATCAGTTTATTATTTAATTACAAGTGGGCATTTTGTGCAAATGATGTGCAATCAAAATGGGCAGCAGAATGGCAGATGGGATTCAATGTTGATAAATGTAAGGTGATGCATTTGGGATTTAACAAACCTTGTGCCACCTATACCATAAATAAATCTTTTCTAAGTTAATCTCTAATGGAATTTATTTTAAAAAAAGACTTAGCTGTAGAAAACAATTCCAGAAAGCCAAGGCTACAGCTAGCAAGATTGTCTTGTAAAAAGAGGGGAATAGATTCAAGGGAGAAAAATACTATTTGTAATATGCAGTGCATGAGAAGGTTCTCATTCATCCAGGTCATGGTATATCTATTGTATTCAGTTAGATCAACTGGACTTAAAGTTTAGTTCTTGAAGACATTCGCTAGTTATCCAACTGGATCTCTCAATTTAGATTGACTTGTACAAGAATCTGTTGGCAATTAAGGGGGTTATTCAATAAAAGTTCTTATCGTTTAAAATGGTGCTAATTTTGCCCCAACCAATCACGTTAGCTTTCAAATGTTAAATAAGATCTGATTGGTTAGGGCAAAATTAGCACCATTTTAAACAATAAAAACTTTTATTGAATCTCCCTGTATGTCCCACGAAATCCCAATTAGCATATCACAGCCAGGTGTTAGGGAACTTCTGAATACAAGGTAAGGATGCATTGAGGCTAAGGGGTGTTATCGAAACTACCTAGGGTAAGGCACCAAAACAGCATTGTACATGGCAGACAGTTGGTGTTGGAACCCCCACCCCACCTCTATTCAGGCTTGGTTTCTTTATTATCACATAAATGGCCTCCTTAACACCTCTCTTGAACCAGTCATGTTCCTTTGCCAAGATGTTGACATAACAATCTTCAAAGAAACAACTTCAAGAATTAGACTTTAAGTTCAGTTGATCTAACTGAATACAACAGATATAATATGCAGTGCACTAATAAAAAAAAGTAATGAGGGGAATGGAGGGGCTTGACTATGCAGGCAGATTAGACAAATTAGTGCTGTTTACATCGCAGAAGCAACGTTTGTGTGATACACAAAAATATTAAGGGCAAGGCCCCACTAGGGAGCGCGCAGGAATCGTGCGACACAGCAAAATCGGAATGTGGCGCGATCCATGCGCGCTAACCTGCTCATGCATGGTGATCTCTTTGATGTATCCCTATTGCAGCGCATGCGATCCGCACCAAAAATGGTGATCGTATGCGCTGCGAAAAGGGTCGGCAGCGTTCTGCAGGGCTGTGATTGTTATAGGGCCATCCTCTTCTATTGGTGTGCAGCAACGCACCGCACACACCAAAACAGGCTAGTGGGGCCTAGCCCTAATGGGCCATAAACTCTCTGGTGAATTGTTCACTAATCGGTCATATCAGAGGACACGTGGACATCCTTTAAAGGGCATGTCCGCCCCCAAAACAATAATCCCCCCTACTACTGGCCCCATCATGAAGTGTAGTGTAATCCTTACCTCACATCCCAGCTCCATATGGTTCTCCTGTAGTCCCCCCCAAAGTCCCAAAAACTGCCCACCAGGAGGTCTCGTCTCTGGGAGAAGTTTGGCATGCGTACTGAAGCCCTTCTACCCCTCCCTCCCCCTCTGCGATCACTCCCCCTACCATATATTAGTATATCGTCCCCCAGCCCCAACCGCTAAAAAATAATTTTAAGAAAGACCCACAAACTCTACTTACCTTCCCTCTCTCCCCCGGCATTCTGAGAAGCCGGCAGCCGCGTCTGTGATTGGCTGCCTCTCTGTTAAAGAAGAGGGTATAAAGGACAGTTTTACATTTACTATGTAACTGTTAGACAGACTTTCTAGGTAGAGTATAAAGCTCGGACTAGATAGACATGTGTCTTTATTCAACCTCAATTAATGTGTTACTATACACAATATAAAGGGATACGCTCAATGCACAATATAGCGGGATGATCATTATACACAATATAAAGGGATGTTGCTTATACACAAGCCTTTCAGAATAATTCAAAAGGGGAAAGCTGGAATCTGGTTATCAACAATGGGACTGATATAGTAACATAGTAATTAAGGTTGAATAAAGACATACGTCCATCAAGTCCAACCTCTCTGGCATAATTAACAAGTAATTCCTAACCAACAATACACTTGCATGAAACATACACCCGAGTGAGATAAGACTATTTTATAGGAGACTGCTGATAAACTGAGCTACAGAATTTCTCCCAACTGCATTCAGATGAGGATTTGGAGCAGTAAATCTGTTCTTCATAACACAATCCATGTGTCTGGATTTTCACACATAATAATGGAAATAATAATAATACAGAATGGAATGCAATGTAGGTCGTTTTAATGGGCTGAAGCCTTTTTTCAGCAGATCCTTACCCCTGGGTTCCAGAATAGCTCTGCAAAGACAACCAGGTCAGCACTAGAAAGGGTGAGGCCCATATTGGCAGCAGTGATGGACAGCACAGCCACACAGGTCCCCTCCACAAACTGGAACTTCTGGCACAGACTCTGTCGATCGGCAGATGAAGTGTTGCCATCAATTCGAATGTAACGGACCTCCTGACATTCATATTTAGGAAGGAAGACAGGAATAAAAGAACATTACTACTGCTCATAGTGGGCTTCCCAATGCAAATATCTATCTAGGGGGTGATAGGACACACTATTTATAGGACACTGGAGGGTGTCAGTACATTACTATTCCCCATGGTGGGTTTCCCAATATAAATAACTATCCAGGGGGTGTTAGACTATTTATAGGACACTGGAAGATGTCGGTACATTACTTTCCATGGTGGGTTCCCAATATATAACTGTCCAGGGGGTTTTAGACTATTTATAGGACACTGGAAGGTGTCAGTACATTACTATTCCCCATGGTGGGTTTCCCAATACTAATAAACTGTCCAGGGGGTGTTAGACTATTTTTGGACTGGAGGGTGTAGTACATACATATTCCCCAGGGGGTTTCCCAATATAAATAACTATCCAGGGGGGTGTTAGACTATTTATAGGACACTGGAAGGTGTCAGTACATTACTATTCCCCATGGTGGTTTCAATATAAATAACTATCCAGGGGTGTTAGACTATTTATAGGACACTGGAAGGTGTCGTACATTTCTATTCCCCTGGTGGGTTTCCCAATATAAATAACTATCCAGGGGGTGTTAGACTATTTATGGACACTGGAAGGTGTCGGTACATTACTATTCCCCATGGTGGGTTTCCCAATATAAATAACTATCCAGGGGGTGGTGATAGATATTATAGGACACTGGAAGGTGTCAGTACTACTATTCCCCCTGGTGGGTTCCCAATATAAATAACTGTCCAGGGGGTGTTAGACTATTTATAGGACACTGGAAGGTGTCGGTACATTACTATTCCCCATGGGGGGTTTCCCAATATAAATAACTATCAGGGGGTGTTGAATATTTAGGACAACTGGAGGTGTCAGTACATTACTATTCCCATGGTGGGTTTCCCAATATAAATAACTGTCCAGGGGGTGTTAGACTATTATAGGACACTGGAAGGTGTCGGTACATTACTATTCCCCATGGTGGGTTTCCCAATATAAATAAACTATCCGGGGGGGTTAGACCTTTAGGACACTGGAAGGTGTCAGTACATTACATTCCCCATGGTGGTTTCCCAATATAAATAACTATCCGGGGGTGTTAGACTATTATAGGACACTGGAAGGTGTCGGTACATTACTATCCCCCTGGTGGTTTCCAATATAAATAACTGTCCAGGGGGTGTTAGACTATTTATAGGACAACTGGAAGGTGTCGGTAAATTACTATTCCCATGGTGGGTTTCCCAATATAAATAACTGTCCAGGGGGTGTTAGACTATTTATAGGACACTGGAAGGTGTCGGTACATTACCATTCCCCAGGTGGGTTTCCCAATATAAAAAACTATCCAGGGGTGTTAGACTATATAGGACACTGGAAGGTGTCGGTACATTATATTCCCCATGGGGGTTTCCCAATATAAATAACTATCCAGGGGTGTTAGACATTTATAGGACACTGGAAGGTGTCGTACATACTATTCCCCATGGTGGGTTTCCCAATATTAACTATCCAGGGGTGTTTAGACTATTATAGGACAATGGAAGGTGTCGGTACATTACATATTCCCCATGGTGGGTTTCCCAATATAAATAACTATCCAGGGGGTGTTAGACATTTATAGGACACTGGAAGGTGTCGTACATTACTATTCCCCATGGTGGGGTTTCCCAATATAATAAAGTCGGGGGGTTAGACTATTATAGGACACTGGAAGGTGTCGTACATTACTATTCCCATGGTGGGTTTCCCAATATAATAACTATCCAGGGGGTGTTAGACTATTTATAGGACACTGGAAGAGGTGTCGGTACATTACTATTCCCCATGGTGGTTTCCAATATAAATAACTATCCAGGGGGTGTTAGAATATTATAGGACACTGGAAGGTGTCGTACATTACCCATCCATGGTGGGTTTCCCAATATAAATAACTATCCAGGGGGGGTTAGACTATTTATAGGACACTGGAAGGTGTCAGTACATTACTATTCCCCATGGTGGGTTTCCCAATATAAATAACTATCCAGGGGGTGTTAGACTATTTATAGGACACTGGAAGGTGTCGGTACATTACTATTCCCCATGGTGGGTTTCCCAATATAAATAACTGTCTAGGGGGGTGTTAGACTATTTATAGGACACTGGAAGGTGTCAAGAGTGCAATTTCAGGGTCAATCTGAGTTTACATTGCACTCCTAATTAACCCTCCAACTTATTGTACTCCCAACTAATAACATCCAGCTATTTACACCCCAATTTATTGTACCCACAAGTTACTACACCCTCAACCTATTGTATCCCTACCTTATTACACCCCCAATGTATTGTACCTATAACTTAGTACACCCCAAACCCTATTGTACCCCAATTTATCACACCCCAATTTATCGTACCCCCAACTTATTACCCAACCAACCTATCTTACCCCACTTATTATATCCACAATTTATTATACCACCAACATATAACACCCATCATACGTTCGGAGACCTGGGAAGTCCATGATTAGACCTAGTCCTAGTGGCTGGCAGCTCCCTGCACACTGTCCCCACAGCAGATACATTTCACAGGTGACAGAAATCAGCCAATGGGATGCACTGATTTAACCATGTCATTAAGCACAGAGAGAAAATGCTGCTACTTGCCCTGTGAGCTTGCAATCACTAAATGCAGTGCGGTGAATTGGTTTATTGCTCCTTTTATCCAGATTAGTGGAATAGAAACATATTGGAGCATTTCTATCCCTTTTTATTGCTTCTGCCTCACTGGCTGAGAATGAGGATCAGGTGGTCCTGGTAGAGAGACCCTCATCCCCCAGCCAACGCTCTGCCCAGGAATGCCAAGAATTCTGCTATATCACCATGTCAAAGCTGCCTAAAGGGGGCACTGTAAACCCTTTTGTAATACAATGGGAAGAAGGGACATATTCTTCTAACCCGTTCCATGGTAAGGAGCAAGGTACCGTATGTCGTAAATGGGCAAAACAAATAGTTTTGGCTCAGTAAGTTTAATATAGAAAATATATCAGAGACAGGTGCTGCCATACAGGAAAATACTATCAGGTCAATATGCAAAAATTGGAGACCATAAAGTAACACGGCTGGAATAGATGAATATTAGGTGGACCAGTAGCAGCCTGACCACCAGGAGTAACTGGAACTCCAACATTATACTCAGCAGGACCACATCCACAGGTCAACCAGGTGGGTGTGGCAGTGACTGGCACAGGGTAGTATGGGCAGGGCATCAATAATCTAGAAAATCACAGAGACAGTAAAACATTGATCTTTTTACATGAATCATTATCTAGAACATGCCAGAGACAGTAGGACGTTGATCTGTTCTCGTGGGTCATTATCTAGAACATGACAGAGACAGTAGGACATTGATCTGTTCTCATGGGTCATTATCTAGAACATGACAGAGACAGTAGGACGTTGATCTGTTCTCATGAGTCATTATCTAGAACATGACAGAGACAGTAGGACATTGATCTCCTTGTACCCTACTTTGTTGGCCTTGATTTTTTGGCGAGATTCGTAATGCTTCCAATAGGAATTCTTAACACTAAGGGGCTATTACAAAGTTTTGTTCATTTTTTGCTTGTTCGTATTTATAATATAAAAGATAAAGATAAATATATAAAGAGATAGCCATAAGTGGGCACATATCTCTTCTACAAATAGGTTTATCACCCACTGGAAGGTGTCGGTACTACTATTCCCCATGGTGGTTTCCCAATATAAATAACTATCCAGGGCGTGTTAGACTATTTATAGGACACTGGAAGGTGTCGGTACATTACTATTCCCCATGGTGGGTTTCCCAATATAAATAACTATCCAAGGGGTGTTTAGACTATTTATGGACACTGGAAGGTGTCGGTACATTATTACCCATGGTGGGTTTCCCAATATAAATAACATCAGGGGGTGTTAGACTATTTAAGGACACTGGAAGGTGTCCGTACATTACTATTCCCCATGGTGGTTTTCCCAATATAAATAACTATCCAGGGGGTGTAACTATTATAGGACACTGGAAGGTGTCGTAACATTACTATTCCCCATGGTGGGTTTCCCAATATAAATAACTATCAGGGGGTGTTAGACTATTTATAGGACACTGGAAGGTGTCGTACATTACTATTCCCCATGGTGGGTTCCCAATAATAATAACTATCCAGGGGGTGTTAGACTATTTATAGGACACTGGAAGGGTGTCGTACATTACTATTCCCATGGTGGGTTTCCCAATATATAAAACTATCCAGGGGGTGTTAGACTATTTATAGGACACTGGAGGGTCGGTACATTACTATTCCCCATGGTGGGTTTCAATACAATAACTATCCAGGGTGTTAGACTATTATTAGGAAACTGGAAGGTGTCAGTACATTACTATTCCCCATGGTGGGTTCCCAATATAAATAACTATCCAGGGGGTGTTAGACTATTTATAGGACACTGGAAGGTGTCGTACATTACTATTCCCCATGGTGGGTTTCCCAATATAAATAACTTCCAGGGGGTGTTAGATATTTATAGGACACTGGAAGGTGTCGGTACATTACTATTCCCCATGGTGGGTTTCCAATATAAATAACTATCCGGGGGTGTTAGACTATTTATGGACACAGTTGAAGGTGTCAGTACATACTATTCCCCATGGTGGGTTTCCCAATATAAATAACTATAGGGGTGTTAGACTATTTATAGGACACTGGAAGGTGTCAGTACACTTACTATTCCCCATGGTGGGTTTCCCAATATAAATAACTCTCCAGGGGGTGTTGACTTTTATAGGACACTGGAAGGTGTCGGTACAATTACTATTCCCATGGTGGGTTTCCCAATATAAAAACTATCCAGGGGGTGTTAGACTATTATAGGACACTGGAAGTGTCAGTATTACTATTCCCCATGGTGGGTTTCCCAATAAAATAATATCCAGGGGTGTTAGACTATTTATAGGACACTGGAAATGGTGTCAGTACATTACTATTCCCCATGGTGGGTTTCCCAATACTAATACTACCAGGGTGGGGTGTTAGACTATTTATAGGACACTGAAGGTGTCGGTACATTACTATTCCCCATGGTGGGTTTCACAATATAAATAACTATCCAGGGGTGTGTTAGACTATTTATAGGACACGACTGGAAGGGTTGCAGGTAACAGTACTATTCCCCATGGTGGGTTTCCCAATATAAATAAACTATCCAGGGGGTGTTAGACTATTATAGGACACTGGAAGGTGTCGGTACATTACTATTCCCCATGGTGGGTTCCCAATATAAATAACATCCAGGGGGTGTTAGACTATTTATAGGACACTGGAAGGTGGTCGCGTACCTTACTATTCCCCATGTGGGTTTTTCCAATATAAATAAACTATCCAGGGGGTATGTTGACTATTTATAGGACACTGGAAGGTGTCGGTACATTACTATTCCCCATGTGGGTTTCCCATATAAATAACATCCAGGGGGTGTTAGACTATTTATAGGACACTGGAAGGTGTCGGTACTTACTATTCCCCATGGTGGGTTTCCCAATATAAATAACTATCCAGGGGGTGTTAGACTATTATGGACACTGAAGGTGTCGTACATTACATTCCCATGGTGGGTTTCCCAATATAAATAACTATCCAGGGGGTGTTAGACTATTTATAGGACACTGGAAGGTGTCGGTACATTACTTTTCCCACTGGTGGGTTTTCCCAATACTAATACTGTCCAGGGGGTGTTAGACTATTATAGGACCTGGAAGGGTGTCGGTACATTACTATTCCCATGGGGGTTTCCCAATAATAAATAACTTCCAGGGGTGTTAGACTATTTATAGGACAATGGAAGGATGTCGCGTACATTACTATTCCCCATGGTGGGTTTTACCATTTATAAATAACTATCCAGGGGGGGGTGTTAGAACTTTTATAGGACACTGGAGGTGTCGGTACATTACTATTCCCCATGGTGGGTTTTCCCAATAAAATAACTGTCAGGGGGTGTTAGACTATTTATAGGACACTGGAAGGTGTCGGTACATTACTATTCCCCATGGTGGGTTTCCCAATATAATACTGCCCAGGGGGTGTTAGACTATTTATAGGACACTGGAAGGTGTCGTACATTACTATTCCCCATGGTGGGTTTCCCATACTAATAAACTGCCAGGGGGTGTTAGACTATTTATAGGACACTGGAGGTGTCGAGACATTACTATTCCCCATGGTGGGTTTCCAATATAATAACTATCCAGGGGGTGTTAGACTATTATAAGGACACTGAGAGTGTCGGTACATTACTATTCCCCATGGTGGGTTTCCCAAATAAATAACTGTCAGGGGGGTTAGTTTTTATAGGACCTGGAAGGTGTCGGACATTATATCCCCATGGTGGGTTTCCCAATATAATAACTTCCAGGGGGTGTTAGAACTTTTATAGGACACTGGAAGGTGTCGGTCATTACTATTCCCATGGTGGGTTTCCCAATTAAATCTATAACCAGGGGGGTGTTAGACTATTTAGGACACTGAAGGTGTCGGTACATTACTATTTTCCATGGTGGGTTTCCCAATATAAATAACTGTCCAGGGGGTTGACTATTTATAGGACAACTGGAAGGTGTCGGTACATGTACATTCCCCATGGTGGGTTTCCCATATATAATACTTCCAGGGGGTGTTAGACTATTATAGGACATGGAAGGTGTCGGTACATTTATCCACTGGTGGGTTCCCAATAAATAAATGTCCAGGGGGTGTTAGACTTTATAGGACATGAAGGTGTCAGTACATTACTATTCCCCAGGTGGGTTTCCAATATAAACTCTCCGGGGGGTTAGATATTTATAGGACACTGAAGGTGTCAGTACATTACATTCCCCATGGTGGGTTTCCCAATATAAATAACTATCCGGGGGTGTTAGACTTATAGGACCTGAATGGTGTCGTACATTACATATTCCCCATGGTGGGTTTCCCAATATAATAACTTCCAGGGGGTGTTAGACTATTTATGGACACCTGGAAGGTGTCGGTACATTACATTTCCCATGGTGGGTTTCCCAATATAATAACTACTCCAGGGGGGTGTTAGACTATTTATAGGACACTGGAAGTGGTGTACATTACTATTCCCCATGGTGGGTTTCCCAATATAAATAACCTCCAGGGGTGTTAGACTATTTATGAACACTGGAAGGTGTCGGTACATTACTATTCCCCATGGTGGGTTTCCCAATAAAATAACTTCAGGGGGGTTGTGTTAGACTATTTATAGGACACTGGAGGTGGGTCGGTACATTACTATTCCCCATGGTGGGTTTCCCAATATAAATAACTCTCCAGGGGGTGGTTAGACTATTATAGGACACTGGAAGGGTGGGTGGTACATTACTATTCCATGGTGGGTTTCCCAATATAAATAACTTCCAGGGGGTGTTAGATATTATTTATAGGACACTGGAAGGTGTCAGTACATTACTAATCCCCCATGGTGGGTTTCCCAATACAATAACTATCCAGGGGGTGTTAGACTTTATAGGACACTGGAAGGTGTCGTACATTACTATTCCCCATGGTGGGTTTCCAATATAATAACTATCCAGGGGGTGTTAGACTATTTATAGGACACTGGAGTGTGGTGGTACATTACATTCCCCATGGTGGGTTTCCAATATAAATAACTTCCAGGGGGTGTTAGACTATTTATAGGACCACTGGAGGTGTCGCGTACATTACTATCCCCATGGTGGGTTTCCCAATATAATAACTGTCCAGCAGGGGTGTTAGACTATTTATGAAGGCACTGGGAGGTGTCGGTACCTTACTCTATTCCCCATGGTGGTTTCCATATAAATAACTGTCCAGGGGGGTGTTAGACTATTTATAGGACACTGGAAGGTGTCGTACATTACATTCCCCATGGTGGGTTTCCCAATATAAATAACTTCCAGGGGTGTTAGACTATTATAGGACACTGGAAGGTGTCGGTACATTACTATCCCCATGGTGGGTCCCAATATAATAACCCAGGGGGTGTTAGACTATTTATAAGCACATGGAAGGTGTCGGTACATTACTATTTCCCATGGTGGGTTTCCCATATAAAAAACTGTCCAGGGGTGTTAGACTATTTATAGGACACTGGAGGGGTCGTAATTACTATTCCCATGGTGGGTTTCCCAATATAAATAACTATCCAGGGGGTGTTAGACTATTTTATAGGACACGGAAGGTGTCGGTACATACTATTCCCCATGGGGTTTCCCCAATATAATAACTGTCCCGGGTGTGTGTAGATTTATAGGACACTGGAAGGTGTTGGTACATTACTATTCCCCATGGGGGTTTCCCAATATAAATAAATGTCCAGGGGGTTGTAGACATTTATAGGACACTGGAAGGTGTCTACATTACTATTCCCCATGGTGGTTTCCCATATAAATACTATCCAGGGGGTGTAGACTATTTTAGGACACTGGAAGGTGTCCGTACATTACTATTCCCCATGGTGGGTTTCCCATATAAATAACTGTCCAGGGGGTGTTAGACTATTTTAGGACACTGGAAGGTGTCAGTAACTTACTATTCCCCATGGTGGGTTTAATATAAATAAAACTCCAGGGGGTGTTAGACATTATAGGACACTGGAAGGTGTCGTAAATTACTATTCCCATGGTGGGTTTCAATATAAATAACTTCCAGGGGGTGTTAAGACTATTTATAGGACACTGGAAGGTGTCGGTACATTACTATTCCCCATGGTGGTTTCCCAATATAAATAACTGTCCAGGGGGTGTAGACTATTATATGACACTGGAAGGTGTCGGTACATTATAGGGTTTCCCAATGGTGGTTTTTATATACATCACACTACAACACCGCTACTAGGAAATCTATATACAGACCTATATCCATCACACTACAACACTGCTACTAGGAAAGGGTTAATCAGCTGCACCACCAATGTGAATATTGATGATGTAATAGATTCTGATGATGTAATACATTCCTACATCACAGGGGTTAAGGTGGAAATCATACAGGGGCTGACAATGTGATCAAAGAAAAAGTACCGGCAGGGAAGGGGAAATGTCAGATTCAGATTGGGGAATAAACAGAACTTAAAATGAGCTGATAGAGGTAAAGAAAAGGCCCCTGAGTGGAACCTTCCATGGTGAGTGGATGTTGAGGGAAGAACTTTCTAACTTAAACTTTGATTTTTTGGGTTTACTTACCCTTTAACTCTCCCTATTCTGCCTGTTTTTTCTCAGTATATTCACTAGGGGGCACTGTACATCCACCACTGTGCCCTTGACAGACTTAATGCTCCAATAGGAATTCTTAACACTAAGGGGCTTATTTACAAAGTTTTGTTCATTTTTTGCTTGTTCGTATTTATAAATATATAAAGATAAAGATAAATATATAAAGAGATAATCCATAAGTGGGCACATATCTATTCTACAAATAGGTTCTATCACCCACTGGAAGGTGTCGGTACATTACTATTCCCCATGGTGGGTTTCCCAATATAAATAACTATCCAGGGCGTGTTAGACTATTTATAGGACACTGGAAGGTGTCGGTACATTACTATTCCCCATGGTGGGTTTCCCAATATAAATAACTGTCCAGGGGGTGTTAGACTATTTATAGGACAC
>JAACNH010000106.1:175327-203981 GCA_019447015.1 Hymenochirus boettgeri
CTTAACACCTGGCTGTGATATGCTAATTGGGATTTTCCAGGGTACATAATTGCCACAGATTCTTGTACAAGTCATTCTGAATTGAGAAAGCCAGTCGGATGACTAGCGAAACGTCTTCAAGAACTACATTTCAAGTCCAGTTGATCTAATTGAATACAACAGATATACCTACCTGAATGACAGTGTATTGTGTGTATATATACTGAATGTTTAGTCTTTAGACCCAATGTCAGACTGGACCACAGGGTTACGGGAGAATCCCCCAGTCGGCCAACAGTCCATTCATTCAAGAAAATAGAGAAATCTGCTTACATTTAAATATAGAGCAAAAGGGACAGTAAGAAATGCATTATAATAAACAAAAGGAGTCAGTAGAAGTAAGCTAGATATGTAAAGGAGTGAGAATAAAGATATGACATTTTAGATGGACCCCTAAACTGGTCCTGCTGGTCCCCTGGTCCCAGAATTCCTGGTGGCCCCCAACACCCCAGTGCGACAGTGTTTAGACCCAAAAGTCCTTCCTATAGCAGCAGTCCCATGAAATGCAGATGATGTAAGAATTCCTACCGCCCTAGCACATGTGAACAAGGAGGAAGGGGAGAAAGTAAAATGTGATTGAACTCATGGTGATGAAAGGGACACAATGTTATTACATTGAGCATGGGACAAGGTGAAACATAGATTTGGCCAATTTAACATACATTTTACCTTTTTCTCCAAGTCCTCACAGACGCTGTCTAGTACCAGTTTGTGATGCGCAAACACCAGGAATTTCTCTCGTCCACTCTCCAGCAAATCCATGATGTATTCTCTGTACAAACAAACACATCTAAATAAACCAGGAACCATTTACACTCAGCATTACCGTAAGGTAGATCCACTAATCCAACAAGCATCTTGAAACACTGGTTTGCTGAGGAACCTTATTTCTGGCTCAATTCCATTTATACTAAGATTGTAAGCTCTTTGGGGCAGGGATCTCTTTCCTAATATGTCAAGGCACACCTCACTTATTATATATATATATATATATATATATCGGGAGAGAACAGCTGTTCAGTGAAGAAGCGGCTTGCGAGTGGAGCGGCGGGTAAGGTAAGTTCCAGGTCCCCCGAGCGTCCTATTATTCACAGGGAGGTGAGAATAAGCGTTCTCACCTCCCTGTGAATAATAGAAACGAATGGCAAATAGTTATTTTTATGGATTTAGTGTTCCTTTAACAGGTTTTTCACAATGGAATAGATCTGGTTGATCCAGGGATACTTTCCGATTGCCATTTGAAGTCAGGAAGGATTTTTTCCCCCTTTTTAGTTGTTTTTTTTTTTTTTTGCCTTTCTCTGGATCAACTGTTAGGTAGGGTTAAAAAGCAGGGTGAACGCATTGGACTTGATGGACGTATGTCTTTATTCAACCTCAATTACTATGTATAATAGGTAGAATAAATAGGTATGCACAAAACAGAATTTTAAAAATAATGTTAGTTTCCACTGAACTTTCTCTTTAAGCAACATAAATGGTTCTTTACTGGTTGTAGAATATTTGGGCTAAAATCACTGCACACATTCAAAGGAGGCTTGGATGTCTTTATGGACAGACAGAATATCCAGAGTTACAACTGGTGACTGCAGCTTGTGTCTCCAGGTGTGTTTGGTTGTATCCTTGTTTAGTTGCTGTACTGAGAGCATGTATCATTTGAATGGACTAGACTGCTTTTTTTTTTGTTGGGTTAGGGGGCTGGACTTTTTTTGGTGGAGGGGTTGAACTTGGACTGTTGTCTTTTTTTCCAACCCAAAATTAACTATATAATATGTCTAGGATCTGTTCAATTAGAAGATGTGCTTCTTGCAAATGGACTGAGATACAGACAGGCCACAATTGGAAGTTGCACAAAAGATTTACAGATAACAAAGGTAAACCCATTGGTAAGGATCTAGAAGTTTGGGTCATCGCCCTGGGTAATTTTAAAGGAATTGTACAAAGAAAAAATTACTTTACCTCATTTCAGTCTATAAATGAATACATGTAAGCAGCACTTACTCTGATGAGTTTGTGTTGCTGCATGACTTCAATCCAGTACTTGTTTTGTCACTCAGTCCCCTACCAGACTTTCAGAGAGGGCAAGCATGCTCAGTAATCCCTATGAGGCAGCATTGGGGGAGGGAATTTCCCACCATGCAGTTCACATACAAACTAAGGCACTGGATTGACAGTTGAAATGTAAAATGGTACAAATTGGATATTTAAAAATAAAATAGAGGACAGATCGGGGAAAAAAAGGTACATACAGTGATAATTGGGAAGATTTATAGTTTCCAGTTTAATAAAGCAAATTTACCAGTGTACATACCCTTTAAGATGAGGGCAGGGCCTATTGCCTTTTGCTGCTGTTAAATAAGCAAAAAGTGATCGCAGTGATTGCACTTGTATTTGCCAACCGCAGCAAGCAGACTAACTGGGGGGCTGATAACACTGGTTAATAAACATGCTCTTAAATGGAATGTACAGTGTAAATTCATTGCAAAGCTGTACTTTTAAATCACACTCTTAATGTTACTCTTATTTTTCTAAGCCATTAGCAAAGCTTATCTTTCCCACTTTACATGGTGGCTCTTCCTACTCACCTGTAATCAAACCACTACTCCTGTGAGACTTGCTGGAGGTAAATCTCATTTGGTCAGTTAGTCAGGACTACCCTGCTAGCTGTATATTACACTTCAAGTAAAACATGGACTGCCCTGCTAGCTGTATATTACGCTTAAAGTAAAACATGGACTGCCCTGCTAGCTGTATGTTACGCTTAAAGTAAAACATGGACTGCCCTGCTAGCTGTATATTACGCTTAAAGTAAAACACGGACTGCCCTGCTAGCTGTATTACGCTTAAGGTAAAACATGGACTGCCCTGCTAGCTGTATGTTACGCTTACATAAACACGGACTGCCCTGCTAGCTGTATTTACGCTTAAAGTAAAACACGGACTGCCCTGCTAGCTGTATATTACGCTTAAAGTAAAACACGGACTGCCTGTCTTAGCTGTATATTACAGTTAAAGTAAACATGGACTGCCCTGCTAGCTGTATGTTACGCTTAAAGTAAACATGGACTGCCCTGCAGCTGTTATGTTACGCTTAAAGTAAAACATGGACTGCCCTGCTAGCTGTATGTTATGCTTAAAGTAAACATGGACTGCCCTGCTAGCTGTATGTTACGCTTAAAGTAAAACATGGACTGCCCTGCTAGCTGTATATTACGCTTAAAGTAAAACACGGACTGCCCTGCTAGCTGTATGTTACACTTAAGGTAAAACATGGACTGCCCTGCTAGCTGTATATTACCTTAAAGTAAACATGGACTGCCCTGCTAGCTGATATTACACTTAAGGTAAACATGGACTGCCCTGCTAGCTGTATATTACGCTTAAATTAAAACATGGACCCTGCTGCTTATGTTACACTTAAAGTAAAACTGGACTGCCCTGCTCTGTATGTTACACTTAAAGTAAAACATGGACTGCCCTGCTAGCTGTATGTTACGCTTAAAGTAAAACACGGACTGCCCTGCTAGCTGTATGTTATGCTTAAAGTAAACATGGACTGCCTGCTAGCTGTATTTCGCTTAAAGTAAACATGGACTGCCCTGCTGCTGTATATTACGCTTAAAGTAAAACACGGACTGCCCTGCTAGCTGTTATTACGCTTAAAGTAAACATGGACTGCCCTGCTAGCTGTATATTACACTTAGGTAAAACATGGACTGCCCTGCTAGCTGTATATTATGCTTAAGTAAAACATGGACTGCCCTGCTAGTGTATGTTACTTAAAGTAAAAATGGACTGCCCTGCTAGCTAAATATTACGCTTAAGGTAAAACATGGACTGCCCTGCTAGCTGTATGTTATGCTTAAAGTAAACATGGACTGCCCTGCTAGCTGTATGTACGCTTAAAGTAAAACATGGACTGCCTGCTAGCTGTATATTACGCTTAAAGTAAAACATGGACTGCCCTGCTAGCTGTATGTTACGCTAAAGTAAACTGGCTCCCGCTAGCTAAAATATACGCTTAGGTAAACAGGACTGCCCTGCTAGCTGTAGTTACGCTTAAAGTAAAACATGGACTGCCTGCTAGCTGTATGTTACGCTTAAATAAACATGGACTGCCCTGCAGCTGTATGTTACCTTAAAGTAAAACATGGAACTGCCAACTGCCCTGCTAGCTGTATATTACGCTAAAGTAAAACATGGACTGCCCGGCTAGCTGTAATTACGCTTAAAGTAAAACATGACTGCCCTGCTAGCTGTAATATTACGCTTAAGTAAAACATGGACTGCCCTGCTAGCCGTATATAACCTTAAGTAAAACATGGACTGCCCTGCTAGCTGTATATTACCTTAAGTAAAACATGGACTGCCTTCAGCTGTATATACGCTTAAAGTAAACATGGACTGCCCTTGCTAGCTGTATATTACACTTAAAGTAAAACATGGACTGCCCTGCTAGCTGTATATTACGCTTAAAGTAAACATGGACTGCCCTGCTAGCTGTAATTACGCTTAAAGTAAACATGACTGCCCTGCTGACTGTATATACAGTTAAGTAAAACATGGACTGCCCTGCTAGCTGTATATTACACTAAGGTAAACTGGGACTGGAAAGAGGACTTGATTAGCAAATGATATTGGTGGCATTGAGCTGCAGTCATCTATCAATGTGTGACTATACATGTGGTTAATCTATTAATTCATCTTATGTGAGTGTAGCATATGAATTGTGTTTTCTGAAGGACATTGTAAGTCAATAATTCATTTTGTCAGTTGCAGAACCTTTAAATGTAGTGTTATTGTTGTGGCAACAGTCACTATTAAGGGATATTGCAAACTGTCCAATTTTGGGGCAAATTATGTTTCGGGGTTGTACCCCATTGTTAAAGGGGAAGATTGATGATGTATGCTTTAAAGTTAAATGGGAAGTTGGTTTAAAGGGCATGTCCACCCCCAAACTAAAATTTAACCCAATACTGGCCCCACTGTGAAGTGTAAAAAAATCCTTACCTTACATCTCTGCTCCTTATGGTCCTCCAGCATTGTCTATCCAAAGTCCAGGAAACTGAAAAGTGAGGTGTCTTCCTATGGGAAGGGTTTCTGAACATTGGCATGCTCAGGATAGCCTTTCACCCTCCGGATCCCTACCTGCCTGCCCTTCCACCTTGCTTTAAAGGGCATGTCCACCCCAAAACTATAATCCCCCCAACTACTGGCCCCACCATGTAGTGTAGTTTAATCCTTACCTCACATTCCCAACTCCATCTGGTTCTCCTGTAGTCCCCCCCAAAGTTCCAAAAACTGCCCACCAGGAGGCCAGCAGGTCCATATAGGACCACTGCCTACTACCTGGCCTCCCGAGATTCCTGCCATGCGTGCTGCAGCCCTTCTCCCCCTCCCTACCCCCCCCTCTCTCCCTCCCGTCTATACTATCCCTCCCCCTAGCACACAATCCCCTTATATCATGCTCCCCCCATGTCCCCCGCCGCCCCAACCGCATGTTTTTTTTTTTTTAAAAAGCTCCCAAACTCTTACTTACCTCTCCGCTTTCCTCCGCTGCACTGACTGACCGGCAGCCCGCGTCCGTGATTGGCTGCCGCTCGACCAATCACAGACGCGACTGCCGTCCCCCCCTCTGCTTGCATTCTCGCAAGCAGGGCCGGCAGTGCGGCGGAGGATCGAGGGGAGGTAAGTAAGAGTTTGGGGGCTTTTTAAAAAAACGAAACAGCGGTTGGGGCTGGGGGACATGGGGGAGCATGATATAAATTTTTTATTTTGTGGGTGGACATAGCCTTTAAAAGTTTTTTTCTGTAATGTAGGGCTACCCTGTCCACCCACAACCACATTGTTAGATTAGTAAAAAAAAATTATTTACAGCTCTTCTCTCCCACAGTGCTCTCCATTGCCGGCAGCATCATCTGTGATTGGCTAACACCCAGCCAATAACAGAAGTGGCTGCTGGTCTGGCCCCTGCTTGCAAGTTCCGGCTCAGAGCGCCGCAGGCGCAAGGGGCTGTAAAAGAGTTCTGAATCTATTTTTAGAAATCTGATTATAGTGGTTGGGGGATACAACATATTAAAAAGATTTATATTATGGTGGAGATTCCCTTTAAAGCATATTATATCAACCTCCCCTTTAACACATATCACATCAACTTCCACTATAACGCCAAGCCCATCAATTTCCCCTTTAACACGTATCACATCAACTATCCCTTTAACGCCTATCACATCAACTTCCCCTTTAACGCCTATGCCATCAACTTCCCCTTTAACACATATCACATCAACTTTTCCTTTAACGCCAAGCCCATCAACTTCCCCTTTAACACGCATCACATCAACTTTCCCTTTAACGCCTATCACATCAACTTCCCCTTTAACGCCTATGCCATCAACTTCCCCTTTAACACGTATCACATCAACTTTTCCTTTAACGCCAAGCCCATCAACTTCCCCTTTAACACGCATCACATCAACTTTCCCTTTAACGCCTAGCACATCAACTTCCCCTTTAACACGCATCACATCAACTTCCCCTTTAACAATGGGGTGCAACATCTCACATTAATTTATTTTTTTTGGTAAACAAAATTAATAGTGACTATGTTGCACAACAATTATACCTACATTTAAAAGTAGTGCAATCGATCAAATCAAATTATTGGCACACAATGACCCTATCTTGGATAGGCCAGGTTACCTCTCAATCTTGACTTTCGGTAAACCACAATTGAGAGGAGGAGACTGAGTGTGTGGTCACATGACATTGTGATATGTTCACAATGTTTCTGCTGCTCCACATAATTGACAGCTCTATCCTCCTATCACAGCAACAAAAGAATTAAAGGGCAACTAAAGCCACAGAACAACACTTAACCAGAAGGCAGAACACCTTGATATAAAACCAGTAATCTGTGTCTTACCTCTCATTTTGATACAGGCGGGGAAATTTACCTAAATAACATATGGTTTGTGCTTTACTTCACAGCATTCTAGTATCAGACAGTTTGGTCAACGACATTATTTTTCTACACATGCTCATTCCTTAGCTTAGGCAGAAACTTGTTACGTTGGTCACACCCATTAATAATCTCTAGCCAATCCTTTTACAGGACAGATAAAGCAGAAGCATGTGACTGAGGTCTAGAGGTGTGGCTGAAACTGCACATACACACAGATACTTCATCCAGTTCTTAACAGGCTTTGATTTACTTTAACAGAGTTTACTAAAGTGGCATTTTTATAGTTTATTGTTGTTTTTAGGGGGGTTGTTTTCAGATTCTGGAGTATAAAAAATTGGGTTTAGTTCTCCTTTAAATGAAAAGTAAAGCATTCTACTGCCCTGTGACATTTGGAAGTTATGCAATTAACTTCAGTGATTACTCGATTCATCGCCAAATGGCAGCACACGGGTTAATTAATTAAAAATTGAAAAAAAGGGGGTACAGAGGCATTTTTAAAAATTGTAAAGTAGCCTATGTTTTTCTTCAGGTCCTTAAACATAAGTTGTCTCATGAAAACTGTCCCAGACGGTTTTCTGGAACATACGAACAGGTGCATTTCATACAGAAAGGGACAATTGGGATTTGATCATGTGACCCGAACCCTCGGAGTGTTCATGTTTAGGGATTGAATCCATTATAGTCAATAAGAAAAAATGGGCCGAAAATTCAGGACCTAACCGATTTCTTAGCTAGAAAGTGTCCCACACTTTTGTACCAAATTTTCTAGCTGAAAACTGTAAAACGCAGTTAAAGGGGAAGTTCAGTGGAAATACATATGCTTTTCCATCCCAATGACCTTAACCTGCCCATTCAGCATTGTGTCTGTGTATAAATAAATGCAACTGAAAGACTGACTTCCTGTTTGCAGGACCCCTAATACTTATGGTTTTGCCCTTGACCCAGCGTCTGGGTTGATTCAGTTGCTCAGTAGAGATCTGAGCAAGTTTGACTCGTTCAACAGCCAATCAGTAGAAATTACTGTTAGGAACATTCCATGGATGTGGTGCATTCTGGGAAGAAGAAGGACCGTTAGAACCTAAAATGGCAGCTCACTAATGTCAACAGCAGGAACAGCAAAGGGTGTGAAATCAACTGATTTTTCAAAACAGGAGAGAATATGTAGAACAACTAGATATGCATAATACAAACCAAGAATTTTTAAAATATTGATATTTTCCACTGAATTTTCACTTTGTCCAAAAAAGTAGAAAATAAAGAAAGAACAAGAACGAACAGTAGTTTGTCCCTATAATTTACATGTACATGGGAATTCCTAATAAGGTCACAGTATAATTTACCAATTATTCAGCAGTCTCATTTAATGATCCAGAGCTAGCATAGCTCAGTTACACATACAACTATTCAAAATGTTTACTGTTTGTTTTATATATATATATATATTAAAAAAATAAAAGACAATAGAAACTCACACGACTGATCGAATTTTGGCTTCTGCTGTCCTGTTGTAGAAAAGGAGCAAAGCTTCTTTTTCTTGAACTTTCTAGGATCAAAAACATTACCAGTAGAAAAAACACACGCAAAGTTCATGGACATTCCTATAGGGTATGTGGTATTGTAACACATAGTTCATGGACATTCCTATAGGGTCTGTGGATTGAACCATAGTTCATGACATTCCTATAGGGTATGTGGTATTGTAACCACTAGTTCATGGACATTCCTATAGGGTATGTGGTTTGTAACACATAGTTCATGGACATTCCATAGGGTATGTGGTATTGTACACAATGTTCATCGCATTCCTATAGGTATGTGGTATTGTAACACATAGTTCATGGACATTCCTATAGGGTATGTGGTATTGTAACACATAGTTCATGGACATTCCTATAGGGTATGTGGTATTGAACAAGTTCATGGACATTCCTATAGGGTATGTGGTAATTGTAACTCATAGTTCATGGACATTCCTATAGGGTATGTGGTATTGTAACACATAGTTCATGGACATTCCTATAGGGTATGTGGTATTGTAACACATAGTTCATGGACATTCCTATAGGGTATGTGGTCCTATAGGGTATGTGGTATTGTAACACATAGTTCATGGACATTCCTATAGGGTATGTGGTAATTGTACACTAGTTTCATCGACTTCTATAGGGTATGTGGTATTGTAACACATAGTTTCATCGCATTCCTATAGGGTAGTGGTATTGTAACACATAGTTTCATGGACATTCCTATAGGGTATGTGGTATTGTAACACATAGTTCATGACATTCTATAGGGTATGTGGTGTAACACATAGTTCATGGACATTCCTATAAGGGTAGGTGGTATTGTAACACATAGTTTCATGGACATTCCTATAGGGTATGTGGTATTGTAACACATAGTTCATGGACATTCCTATAGGGTATGTGGTATTGGTAACACATAGTTTCATGGACATTCCATAGGTTATGTGGTATGTACACAATTTCTAGACATGATGACTTCCTATAGGGTACTCCTTATTGTAACAACACATGTCAATGGAAACTACAATAGGGTACTGGGTATTGTAACACATACACTGTTGGTAAACATTCCAAAGGATACTCGGTACTGAAACAACATTTTGTGACATTCCAATGGGAACTGTTATTGTAAAAATTGGTATTGTAACACATACACAGTTAATGAACATTCCTATAGGGTACTTGGTATTGTAATCATACACAGTTAATGAACATTCCTATAGGGTACTTGGTATTGTAACACATACACAGTTAATGAACATTCCTATAGGGTACTTGGTATTGTAACACTACACAGTTATGAACTTCCTATTGGGTACTTGGTATTGTAACATCATACACAGTTAATGAACATTCCTATAGGGTACTTGGTAGTGTAACATACACAGTTATATGAACATTCCTATAGGGTAACTTGGTATTGTACACATACACCGTTAATGAAACATTCCTATAGGGTACTTGGTATTTGTAACACATACAAGTATGCTTATTACTCTATTATGGATTGACTGTAATACAGTTCCCTAACTATAAAGATAAATGGAGATTGACGGTAATACAGTTTCCTGTCCTGCTATAAAGCCAATCAGGGATTGACGGAATACGGTTTCCCAATGCTTAAATCTAATCTGGGATCGACGGTAATTTTGTTACCATTTCTTTAAAGCTAATCAGGGATTGACGGTAATACGGTTACAATCTGCTATAAAGCTATCAGGGATTAATGGTAATATGGTTACAATCTGCTATAAAGATAATCAGGATTGATGGTAATATGGTTCCAATTAGGCTATAAAAATAATCAGGTTGATGTAATACTGTTACCAATCTGCTATAAAGATAATCAGGGATTGATGGGTAATACGGTTACAATCTGCTATAAGATATCAGGGATTGATGGTAATACGGTTCCAATCTGCTATAAGATAATCAGGGATTGATGGGTAATACGGTTCCAATCTGCTATAAAAATAATCAGGGATTGTGGTAATACGGTTACATATGCTTAAAGATAATCAGGGATTGATGGGAATATGGCTACAATCTGCTATAAAGATAATCAGGGATGGATGGTAATACGGTTACAATCTGCTATAAAGATAATCAGGGATTGATGGTATACGGTTACAATATGCTATAAAGATAATCAGGGGATTGAAATGGTAATCGGTTCCAATATGCTATAAGATAATCAGGGATTGATAGTAATACGGTTCCAATATGCTATAAAGATAATCAGGATTGGTGGTAATACGGTTACAATATGCTTAAAGATAATCGGGATTTTGATAGTAATACGGTTTACAATATGCTATACAGATTCAGGGATGGATATAGTATACGTGTTCCAATATGCTATACAATAATCAGGATTGATGTATATACGGTTCAATATGCTATAAAGTAATCATGGATTGATGGTAATGGTTACAATATGCTATAAAATAATCAATCAGGGATGATGGTAATTAATGGTTCAATATGCTATAAAGATAATCAGGGGATTGATGGTAATATGGTTTACAATATGCTATAAAGATAATCATGGATTGATTGGTAATACGGTTCCAATATGTATCAAAAATAATCAGGGATTGATAGTAACGGTTCAATATGCTTATAAAATAATCAGGGATTGATGGTAATACGGTTACATATCTATAAAGATATCAGGGATTGATAGTAATACTGGTTCCAATATGCTATAAAATAATCAGGATTGAATGGTAATACGGTTACAATTGCTATACTGATAATCAGGGATTGATGGTACATATGGTTCCAATCTGCTATAAAATTACAGGAATGATGGTAATATGGTTCACAATCTGCTAATAAAAACAATAATCAGGGACTTGATAGTAATACGGTTACAATTATGATCATAGATTGATAACGGAATAGATAATCAGGGATTGATGGTAATACGTTCCAATTGCTACTAAAGATCAATCAGGATTGATGGTAATACGGTTCAATATGCTATAAGCGATAATCATGGATAGGATAATTGTGTTACAATCTGATTATAAAATAATCAGGGATTGATGGTGAATACGTACATGGCTTTAAAAATCAGGATTATGTATGGACATATGTAAAAATAATCAGGGATTGATATGTAATACTGTTGTCCAATATGCTCTAAATAATCAGGGATTGATGGTAATACGGTTAATATGCTATAAAGATAATCAGGATTGATTTTGGTAATATGGTTCCATATGCCGGTGATCCTCAAACTGGCTGCGGCTCTCCAATGTTTGAAAACTACAACTCCGCATATCCTCAACTCCAGAGAGAGCAGAGGAATGCTGGAGTTGTAGTTTTCAAACATCTGGAGAGCCGCAGTTGCCCATCATTGCAATAATGCTATAAGATAATCAGGGATTGACGTAATACAGTTCAATATGCTATAAAGTTAATCAGGGATTGCTGGTAATATGGTTCCAATCTGCTATAAAATAATCGGATGAGTGGTAATACGGTGACAATTGCTCATAAAGCTAATCAGGGATTGTGGTAATGACCGGTTCCAATCTGCTATAAAGATAATCGGATTGGATGGTAATACGTTCCAATCTGCTATAAAAGATAATCAGGGATGATGGTAATAGGTTACAATCTGCTATAAAGAAATCAGGATGACGGTAATATGTTCCAATTGCTATAAAGATATCAGTGATTGCTGGAATACGGTTCCAATATGCTATAAAGATAATCAGGGATTGATGGTAATACGGTTACAATATGCCTATAAATAATCAAGGATTGATGGGGTAAACAACAAATACGGTTTCCAATATGCTTAAAATATCAGGGATTGTGGTTATACGGTTACAATCTGCTATAAAGATAATCCAGGATTGACGGTACTATGGTTAACAATTGGCTATAAGAAATACCGGGATTGATGTAATACGGTTTCCAATATGCTATACAAGAATCAGGATGATGGTAATACGGTTCAATAATCACCATATAAAGATTAATCAGGATTGATGGTAATACTGTTCCAATATCTATAAGATATCAGGGATTGATGGTATACGGTTCCATATGCTATAAAATAATCAGGGATTGATGGTAATTCGGTGTACAATCTGCTACTAAATAATCAGGATTGATGGTATCGGTTACAACTTCTATAAAGATACTCAGGGATGCACGGTATAGGTTTACAATCTGCTATAAAATAATCAGGGATTGACGGTAAATGGTTTACAATTGCTATAAAGATAATCAGGTATGGATGGTATACGGTCCAATCTGCTATAAAAGATAATCAGGGATTGATGGTAACGGTTCCATACTGCTATAAAAGATACAGGGATTGATTGGTAATACGTGTTCCAATATGCTATAAAAAGATAATCAGGGATTGATGGTATACGGTTTACAATCCTGCTTAAAGATAATCAGGATTGATGGTAATAACTGTTCCAATCTGCTATAAAGTAATCAGGATTGATGGTAATAACGGTGTCCAATATGCTATAAAGATAATCAGGGATTGATGGTAATACGGTTTCCAATCTGCTATAAAGATAATCAGGGATGATGTGTAATACGGTTACAATCTGCTATAACAGGATAATCAGTGATTGCGGTAATATGGTTACATTGCTATAAAGATCACTCAGGGGATGATTGTAAATACGGTACAACTCTGCTATAACGATTAATCCGGAGTGGGTAATACGGTTACATCTGCTAGAAGATCAATCAGGGATTGACGGTAATACGTTCAATTTATAAAGATAATCAGATGTGTATAGTTGCATATGCTAGTACAAGGATAACGGTTCCAATATGCTATAAAAAAATCAGGGATTGATGGTAAATACGGTTCCATATCATAAGATCAGGATTGATAACGGTCCAATGCTAAACGAATCGGGATTGATGTAATACGGTCCAATATGCTATAAAAAGATAATCAGGATTATGGTAATACGGTTTCCAATATGCATAAGATATCCAGGGATTGCATGTAATACGGTTCCACTGCTATACGATAAGGCAATGATTGATGGTAATACGGTTCCAATCTGCTATAAAGGATAATCATGGATGATGGTTAATACGGTTCCAATTCTGCTATAAAATAATCAGGGATTGATGTAATAGTTACAATATGCTTAAGATATCAAGGGATTATGGGATACTCGGTGTCCAATATGCTATAAAGATAATCAGGTGATTGATGGTAATCGGTTCACATATTGCCTATAAAGATATATCAGGGATTGATGTAATACGGTTCCCGTAGCTCCCATCCCCCCGCGCCCCAATCCCGCCTACCCCACCCACCCTTCCAAATGTATAAATAATCAGCGAGGGGATTTGATGGTATCTGTACAATATGCTATAATATATCAGGGTTGATGGTATAATCGGTTCCAATCTTTATAAAGATAATCAGGATTGTTATGTAAATGGTTACAATATGCTATAAAGAATCAGGGATTGATGGTAATAACGGTTTCCAATATGCAATAAGTATTGGATTCTATACAATTCTCAGATATGGTAATACGGTTCAATCTGGCTATTATAGATTGATGTAATAACGGTTACAATATGCTATAAAATGAATCAGGGATTGATGGAATAACGGTTACAATCTGCCTATAATAAAAGATAATCAGGGATTGATGTAATGGAAGTTCCAATATTGCTATACGATAACTCAGGATTGATGGTAATACGGTTACATATGCTATAAAGGATATCAGGGATAAATGGTAATAATACGGTGTTCCAATCTACTATAAGATATCAGGATTGAAGTGTATATCGGGTTTCCAATATGCTATAAAGATATCATGGTTAAACTAATCAGGTTCCATCACAGATTCTTACATTTTAAAAAACCTTTGGCCATTTCGTTTGCAGCAGCCACGAGAGCAGCTTGGTCTTTGCCGCTGATGCCTTCTGGAGCCACAATGAATTTTGCCTGTTTGGCAGGAAGCTGAGACCGACCTCTGACTTTAATCGTCTTATGCATATTGAGTTCTTCCAGTAAAAGCTTCAGCTCATTTAATGAGAGGATCCCAGATAACCCAGTCCCCAAGGCATCTGTAAACCGCAAGTAATTACAACTACTGTTAACATGGAGTTGAGAAAGCAAGAGCCGAAGCTAATTCACCTGTTTTGGCGTTCACATAGCGTCTCCCAAAGTCATGGAATCGAGGGAAGAAGTTGGTCTGACTGCAAACAATTTGTGTGTTACAGTTCGGAGTGTCTTGACATGGCTGGCGTTTTCGACAGCAGGAAACCTCACCCGTTTGGCAATTCTGCAACAAATGGCCAATGTAAACAACATAAGATACAAACATGTAACAAGAAGATATTTCTTAGTTTCCTTCAGTTTACTTTCCACTTCTAGGTATTGCAGGGAGTCAATAGCTATATATTCACCATTGACACTCCTCCCTCTCTCCTTGGGTTGACACCTGAGCACATCTCTAATGCAGAGAGGCACATTCTATTTAACATAAAACTTAGGAAGACACATTTTTTCCACTTGAGGAGGCACATAGGAGGGGTGTAGTGTGAGGGGAAGAGACCGGAATGGGATTGGCAGGAGGTGAGGGTGTTGGACAGGAGGGGAAGGAAGGTGGTGGGATGAAAATGATAGGTTGACGAAGGGTTGGGTGGAAGAAATGGGCTTGGGCAGAAGGACATGGGGCGGGGTAGGAGGTGAAGAATGTGGGGCAGGAAAGAGGGGGGGGGCAAAAAGGAAGAGGGTGTGAGACAAGCGGATGGAGGTGGTTGGGGTGACACGGAAATAGTTGTAACCAAAGCGGCAAAAGACAGTGGAAAAAAAGGAGGGATGAGAAATTAAATTACTTAGAAAACGACTCAATTGGAAAAGAGCCAATTATGATCAAAGATGATGGGAATTAAAATGACCCTAATAAATTAACATCAAGAATGAGAATGTATACAAAATGTTAAATGGGGAAGATGGACACCTGCAAGTGATGAGACAAGGTACCTAAAAAAAATTAGCAAGCGGCAATGGTCAGTTTACAAAGATTACACGACCAGTCTTTTCACATTCTTTTTAAAAAATGAGATTCCTCCTAAAGAAAATCACCTAGATAAGTTTTATTTAAATGCCTTCTTTATTTCAGATGATGAATGAAAAGTACAAAAGCGACACAACAAGCACCAGTTCTGGTCTGATCTGTTTTCATGTAATCTGAAAGGGCAGTGAATAATGGCAAAAAAGACGTTTAATAAATACATAGTAAATGTATTAGGTTGAATATAGACATACGTCCATCAGTCTCAGGCGTTCACCCTACTTTTTTGACCCTACCTAACGTTGATCACGACGAAGAGTCAAACAGCTAAAATGGGTGGTGGATGCTTCCTGACTCCAAACGGCATTGGAAGTAATCCCTTGGATCAACTAGATTTACATTATGTATTAATACCAGTATATCTCATATTTATATGTATCCCCGTACCACCACCAGGACTACAGTATTGTATTAATACCAGTATTCTCAATAGTTATATAGTATCCCTGTACCCAACGTAAACTACAGTATAATGGTATTAATACCGTAAGTCCCAATATTATTAGTATCCCTGTACCACCATAACTACAGTATATGTATTAATACCAGTAATTCCTATATTATATAGCCCGGACCAACCAGAACTACAGTATATGTATTAATACCCAATATTCTCAATATTTATATATATCCCTCGATACAGTAGAACAGAATCTCATATAAGACCGACAACCAACTCGTATATGTATTAATACCATTAATTCTAATCTTATATAGTATCCCGTACCAACCAATACCGTATATGTAATAAATACCATAATTCTCATATATTATATATATCTCCTGTACCAACCAGAACTACAGTATTTGTTTCACATACCAGTAATTCTCAATATTATATAGTATCTCCTGTACCAACAGAACTACAGTATATGATTAATACCAGTAATTCTAATATTACTATATCCCGGTACCAACCAGTAACTACAGTAATGTATTAATACGTAATTTAGTTATAATCCAGTCATTCAATAGTATGACTACAGTCTATATTATTATTAATATACCAGTAATTTCTCACTATTATATAGTTCTCCCGTCCGTACCACAAGAACTATCAGTATATGTATTAATACCAGTATCTCATATAATAGTATCCCCGTACCTAACCAGAACTACAGTATATGTTATTAATACCAGTAATCCTCAATATATAATAGTATCCCCGTACAACCGAACTACAGTATATTAATTCAATCACAGTATTCTAATATTATAGTATCACCCTGTACCACCAGAACTACAGTATATGTATAGTAACCAGTATTCTCAATATTATTAGTATCCCTGTCAACCAGAACTACGTATATGTATTAATCCAGTATTTCTCATATTATATAGTACCTTGTACCACCAGAACTACATATATTTATTCATCCAGTAATTCTCAATATTATATGTATCCTTCCGTACAACCACTTACTACAGTATATGTATTTAATAACAGTAATCTCAATATTATATAGTTCCCCTGTACCAACAAACTACAAGTATATGTATTAATACCAGTAATTCTAATTAAATAATAGTATCCCTGTACACCAACATATTATTAATACATTTTCTCATAATCCCTTACACAGACTACTAGGTATTAATACCAGTAATTCTCAATATTATATAGTATCCTTGTACCAACCAAACTGACAGTATATAGTATTAATACCAGTAAATTCCATATTTATATAGTATACCGTAATTCTCAATATTATATAGTTCCCCGTACCACCATAACTACAGTAATTATTAATACTATAATTCCATATATATAGATATATCCCTGTACCAACCATGAACTACCGTAATATGTTTAATGACCCTAATATTCTCATATTATTATAGTATCCCTGTACCAACCAGAACTACAGAATTGTATAATACCAGTAATTCTCAATATTATATAGTATCCTGTAACAACCCAGAAACTACAGAATATGTATTATACCATAATTCTCATATTATATGTATCCCTGTACCACCAGAATTACATATAGTATTAATACCAGTAATTCTCAATATTCTATAGTAGTCCCTGTACCACACCAGAACTACAGTATATGTATTGATCCAGTTTATTCTCAATTATATATAGTATCCTGTACACAACCAGTGCAACCAGAACTAACTACGTATATGTATTTAATACAGTATCTCTCAATATTATATAGTTCAACCGTACCCACCAGAACTACACGATCTATTATTAATCTAGTAATCTCTCAATATTAGATAGTATCCCCGTACCACCAGAATACACAGTATATGTATTAATACCAGTAATTCTCAATATCTTATGTATACCAGTATTCTCAATATTATATAGTATCCCGTACCAACCAGAACTATACGTATATGTTATTAATACCATTAGTCTCAATATTATGATAGTATCCCCGTACCACCAGAACTACAGTATATGTATTAATACCAGTAATTCTCAATATTTATTGTTATCCCTGTACCAACCAAAACTACAGTAATGTATTAATATCATAATTCTCTATTATATAGTATCCCCTACCAACCAGAACTACAGTATTGTATTAATCCACTAATTCTCAATATTATATAGTATCCCCGTACCACCAGAAGTACATTATATGTATTAATACCCAGTAATTCTCAATATTATATAGTATCCCTGTACACACACCAGAACTACATTATATGTTTAATACCATATTCTCAATATTAAATATAGTATCCCTGTACCAACCAAACTACCAGTAGATTATTAATACCAGTAATTCTCAATACTATATAGTATCCCCCGTACGCAACCAGAACTTTTTCGTTTTAGAAAACTTATCCAGGCCTTTTTTAAAGCTATTCAATGAACTTGCCATTACACATATCTGCTGGAAGACGTTTCTACAGTTTCACACCATTCTCACTGTAAAGAACCTTTCCTCCTAACCTGATGAAACTTCTTTCTTCCAACCTTAAAGGATGTCCACGTTTTCTCTGATATGACCTATAGTGAACAATGCACCAGAGAGCTTTATTGTATTTGCCTATTTATATATTAGTATAAGGTTATCATATCCCCACGCAAAAGTCACTTTCTTCCATTTAACAGCCTAACTGTGTCTAATCTGCCTGCATACTCACAGCCCCTCCATTTCCTTTATTATTAAGTTGCCTTCTCTGACTGCTTTCCACTTTCCAAGATGTCCTTTTGTATACCGCACCGCTATTCCAACCAGGCCTTACCTTGCCTGTAAAGATGGAGAATCATATATTTCTCCCTTGAATCTTTCCCCTCTTTAGACAAGACCATATCTTGCTAGCCTAGCTGTTTGCTACCCCTAGTCATTGTTTTTCTCACGATACAGTCCTGTTATCTACGTACCCCCAAATCTTTTTCCATTACAAGATGCACTTAACACAGCATTATTTATGGGTGTGTGGCACAGGGATTATTAAATCTAAATGTCATCAACCTACATTTATCACATGAATCTCATCTGCCATTCTGCTGCCCATCTTTAATAATCTATCTAGGTCTGCTTGCACAAGTTGCACATCATTTTCAAGTTTCCAAAGCTCTGCATAGTTAGTGTCATCACAAACACAGAGACCTCTTGCTCTCAATGCCCCTTCTGAGTCATTTATAACAGATTAAACAGAAGTGGCCCCCAGTACAGAACGCCTGCTGCCCCCTTATAACTTTTAGCCCACAATAGATTAGCTCCAATTAACACCACTCTCTGTTTTTGCGATCCAATACCAGTTTCCTATCCCATGGACAATTTTTTCTTCAGGCCACCAGTCCCCGGTTTTTATACATTAGTCCGCCTATGGTGCACAGTATCAAAGCGTTTGCAAATCCAAGTATCCACACTCCACTGCTGTGCCTCAAATCTAACTTCTTCTCGCTTCTTCATAAAACAATTAATTTATCTGGCATATACATATTTTATCATAATACCATGCTTACTAATACTAATAAGATCAGTTTCTGGATACAAAGTCAGGATATGATCCCGTAACAAAGTTTCAGCACCTTCCCTATTACTGATGTTAGAGGCTTCCATCTATAGTTACCAGACTGTGCATGACTAACCTTTTTTGAACTATTGGATTACATTGGCTTTTTCTAATCAGCGTGCATCATCCCCAGACCAAAGTGAATCTGAAAAGAGCGAAACATGGTCTAAATGTTTCCGACCCAAATATCCTTCCTCGTCAGCCAATTGAATACTCCTCATTTCTACCCTGCGCTATTATACAGTACTAGGATTCTCAATAGTGAAAACCGATGTTAAAAAAATGGTAGCAGATTAGCCTTTTTGGCATTCTCTACAACCATTCTCAGCCTTATTTAATGGTTCCCACGTCTCAATCCTCACTTTGTTACTTACATTTTATATACTTAAAAAAGTTTTGTGGTTGGACTTGCTTTGTTCAGCATCCGTATTTCCATTTTCTATTTTATCTAGTTTACTTGCTTTCTTTTCACTCAAATTACAGCTTTTATTACTCCCTGTACAGCACGTAAGACTGTTCCCTCTAATTTAAAATTTACAAGCCTTTTTCTTTTTTCCCCATTTCCCTTTTTACCAGTGCATTAGCTACAGAGGTGGACCATTTTTTTATACACTTGTTGCCCTAACGTTAGAAATTTTAAAAATGTATAGTTTAATATCCCTTTAAAAGCGGATCCACTGCTGCTCAGTACTATCTTACCTAGAATAATTTTCCCCAGTCTAAATAGTGATTTGTTTAACATCATAAAATTAGCTTTCTAAAGTTAAAGTTTATTGTAAACCCATTGGCAACTTTAGTTTTTTTGCAACCTATATAAATGACACTATATCAGATCACTATTCCCTATATTAATGGACACTATATCATAGTCCATCCCTATATTAAATGACCATATATGCATGGTCACTATTCCCTAATTAATGACACGTATCATGATCAACTACTCCCCTTATTAAATGACACTATATCATGATCACTATTCCTTATATTAATGACATCTGGTATCATGCACATTCCCCTATATTAAATGACACTAGATCATGGTCACTATTCCCATATTAAATGAGACTATTAATCATGATCACTATTCCTTATATAAATGACACTGGTATCACGGTCACTATTCCCTATATTAAATGACACTATATCACGGTCCCTATTCCGCTATATATTATGGACACGATATCATGGTCACTATTCCCTATCTTATTGACACTATATCATGTCCTATTCCCTATATTAAAGACACTATATCACGGTCACTGTTCCTATATTCATGACACATATCATTGGTCCACCTGTCCCCTAATTAAATGAAACTATATCATGGTCACTATTCCCTATATTAATGACACTATACCATGGTCACTATTCCCCTATTAATTGACACATATGATGGTCACTATTCCTCTATATAAATGACACCTATACATGATCACTATCCCTATATTAATGACACTATTCATGCGTCAACTATTCCCTATATTAATGAAACTATATCAATGTTACTATTCGCTATCTATTAATGAAACTTATATGGTTGACTACTTCCCTATATTAAATGACACTAATCCTGGTCCTATTCCCTATGATAATGACACTATACATGATCACTATTCCCTATATTAAATGACACTATTCATGGTCACTATTCCCATATTAATTGACACTATATCATGTGTCAACTATTCCCTATAGTAAAATGACACTATATCATGATCCCTATTCCTTATATTAAATGACACTATACATGTGTCCTATTTCCCTATATTAAATGACACTGTATCTGTCACTATTCCCTAATATTAAACTGACACTATACCATGATCCTATTCCTTATATTAAATGACACGTATCATCGGGTCACTATTCCCTATATTAAAAGACACTATATCTGGTCACTGTTCCCTATATTAAATGACACTATCTATGGTCACTGTTCCCTATATTAAATGACACTATAATCAGGTTCACATTTCCCATATTACATGACACTATATCATGGTCACATTACCCTATATTAAAGGTACACTATCTGTCACTATTTCCTATATTAAATGACACTATATCATGGTCACTATTCCCTATATTTAAATGACCTATATCATGATCACTATTCCCTAATCTATATGAACACTATATCCTGTCACTATTCCTATATCTATGACACTATATCATGGTCACATTCCCTATATCTATTACACTATATCATGGGTCACCTGTGTCCCTTATTAAATGGGACAACTATACCAATCACCTATTCCCTTATTAAACTACATTCTATATGTCCATAGTTCACTATATTATAAATGACACTATATCATGATCACATATTCCCTATATCATATGACACTATAGCATGGGTCACTATCCCTATCTTAAATGACACTATACCATGGCACTATTTCCCTATATTAAATGACACTATATGAATGTCGACTATTCCCTATATTAAATGACACTATTCATGATCACTATCTCCTATATAATGACCAAATATCACATGGTCACTATTCCCTATATTAAATGAAACTATAATCATGGGTTAATATTCCTATATTAAATGAAACTATATCAGGTTACTATCCCTATAAAACACTTCCTTATTATTTAAAATTAGACACTATAATCATACAAATCTTATTATGCCTTCGGTCACTATTAGTCCCTATATTAAATGACCCTATATCATGATCACTATTCCCTATATAAATCCACTTTGGTCACTATCCTATTCAACATATCGTCATATCTTAGACTAACAGCACTATTCCTTCATGAGTAAATGACCCTATAACCTGGTCCCTATTCCCCTATTAAATGACACGGTATCATGGTCACTATCCTAATTATAATGACACTATACCCATATCACTAGTCCTTATATAAATTTGACACTGTATCATGGTCACTATTCCCTATATAAAAAGACACTAATCATGGTCACATTCCCATATTAAATGACACTATATTCATGGTTCACTATTCCCTATATTAATGACACTATATCATGGTCACTATTCCTATATTAAATGACACTATATCATGATCACTATTCCCTATATCATATGACACTAATAACCATGGTCACTATTCCCTATATCATAGCACTATATCATGGTCACGATTCCCTATATCATATGACACTATATATGGTCACTGTTCCCTATATTAATTGACACTAACCATGATCACATATTCCCTATATTAAAATGCACTCTATCATGGTCCACATTCCCTAATATTAAATGACACTATATCATATCACTATTGCCCTATAGCATATGACACATATATCATGGCACTATTCCTATTTAAATGACCTAATATCATGTACTATTCCTATTCATATACACTATATCATGACAATGTTCCCTATATGAAATGACACTATATCATGGTCACTATTCCCTATATTAAAGACACTATATCACGATCACTATTTCCATATTAAATGACACTATATCACGGTCACTGTTCCTATATTAATGACACTATATCATGGTCACTGTTCCGCCTATAATAAATGACCACTATAATCATGTCACTATTCCCTATATTAATACACTAACATGGTCCTATGCCCCTTATTACATGACACTAATGATGGTCCTATTCCCTATTTAAATGACACTAGATCATGATCACTATTCCCTATATTAAATGACACAATATCCATGGTCCACTATTCCCTTAATTAATAACTAATCATGGTCAACTATTCCCTATATTAATGACACTATATCTGGTCACTATTCCTATATTAAATGACACTATAGTCACATGGTCTATATTAAAATACATATTCGCCACTATTCCCTATATTAATGACACTATAGTCAGGTCACTATTCCCTATATTAAATGACACTATATCATGGTACTATTCCCTATATTAAATAAACTATATCATGGTTCTCACTATAAATCACTATACTGCCTATTCCCTATATAATGAACACATATCATTGTCACTATTCCCTATATTAGAACTATCATGTCCTATTCCCTATTAAGTGAAATACACTATATCATGGTCATCTAATATCCCTATATTAAATGACACAATATCTGATCACGATTCCCTATATTAAATGAACTATATCCATGATCACTATTTGTCCTATATTAAATGGAACTATATCATGGTCCTATCCCTATATTAAATGACACACATATCATGGTCACTATTCCTATATTAAATGACACTTATCTGGTCACTCAATTCCCTATATAATGACACGATAATCATGATCACTATTCCTATATTTAAATGACACTATATCATGATCCTATGTCCCTATATTAATGAAACTTCATGGTTAATATTCCCTATATTAAATGGACCGTATCTCATCCATATTCCCTAAGCTTTTCCCGTTACCTTCACACCCTATTAGCTCAGGGTTATTAGATACTCACCAGATCCAACAACGCATCCTGTCTAGTAGGACTTTCTATTCACGTCTGTAAAATAAAATGCTCACGTTTAGGCAATACTTTTATCATTTCCATTGATGCGGTTGCTGGCAGTTCCCTTACTCTCCAAATCTATGTCAGGGTAGTTAAAATCCCCATAACCAAAACAGCCCCATCTAGCACCTTCGCCAACTCCCTATGAGATTCATTTCCAAGTCCTCCCCGCATTGGGCGGCTTATAACATACCCCACAATTAATTTAACCCACCCTTCTTGCTCCTCTACCCATATTGTTTCTTCTGGCTATATCATTATCATAATCTAATTATAATCTTATCTTTCCTGTTTTAACATACCACATACTCCTCGCCCTTTCTTATTAATGTGCTTATTAATGTTTCTTCGCTATAACCATGTTTCTGCTAACAATCCTTAGGTTGGGTTATTATGGGCAGGGTAAACGAGTTGACTAGATGGACATATGTCTTTATACAACCTCCATATACTATTTGTACTATGTACTGTTTACAGACATTATGGGTAGGTATAAAGGTTGGGACTAGATGGACGTAAGTCCTTATACACCTCCAATACCATGTTACTATGGTACTTGTTATCCATACATATGGGTAGGTATAAGGTTGGACTAGATGGACGTAAGTCTTGTTTCACAAACTCAAATACCATGTTACTAGTTACTGTTATAACAGACATTAGGGTAGGGTAAGGTTTGGACTGATGGACTTATGTCCTTTATACCAACTCCAAGACTATGTTACTATGTAACTGTTTACAGACATATGTAGGGTCTAAAGGTTGGGACTGGATGGATGATGTCTTTAATACTACCGCACCCTCCAATACGAATGTTCTATGGTAAAACTGTCTATCACAACTTATGGGTATGGTTATAAGGGATGGACTAGATGGACGTATGTCCTTTATACAACCTCCAATACTATGTTACTATGTACTGTTAATACAGACATTTATGGTAGGGTATAAAGGATGGACTAGATGGACGTATGTCTTTATACAACCTCACTACTATTACTATGTAACTGTTTATATCAGACATAATGGGAGGATAAGGTTGGACTAGATAGACTATGTCTTTATACACCCTCCAAACAATAGTGTCTATGTAACTGTTCTACAGAATTATGGGTAGGGTAAAGGTTGGAACTAGATGGATGTATTCTTTAGACAACCCCAATACTATGTTTACTATGTAACTGTTATAGACATTATAGGGTAGGGGTAAAAGGTTTGACTGATGGACTATGTCTTTAATACAACTTCCAATACTATGTTTACCTATTGTACTGTTATACAGACATTTATGGGTATGGGGTATAAGGTTGGACTAATGGCCGTATTTCTTTATACAAACCTCCAATACTATTACTATGTAACTGTTATACATACAATTATGTGTAGGGTATAAAGGCTGGAACGTATGGTCTACATACATCTGTAATGCTATTTACTTTCGTGGGTGCTGAATCCCAATTATTTTATATATTAATCCCATATGACTTTCTACATGGTGGAAAAAACATCTTTTTTATCTTTGCTTTCAAATTAAGTAAGGGTAAATTTTAGTTTTTTTTTTTCAATTGTATGAAGTGTACATTATTTTTTGAGGCCACTAACTTCAATGTACATAATTGTTTGTAAAGTGTTATTAATGAAAGTTCATTTTGTAAGTCAGGATTTATCAAACAGAGGTCCTACTCTTTTTTTACTTAACCTGGGTACACACTGAACTAGAATCACAGATCACCCTTGTCTCGGCAACGTGCGTTCCCCGCCACATGTCTTCACAGTCCAGATCGGAATCGTTTGTCCCCTGGCCAGCCCCCTGTACTAAATATAGGGATCGCTTCCTGTTTGTTGGAAATGTGTCAGTCCCACGAACGTTCTCCCTATAATCTATATAGGGTCAGAACACTCTGGGCTGTGTGTAGTCCTAATATTTGAAAATTGCCAAATTAGTACTTTTTTGTACCCAGCTTACCTGCAATTTCCTTCTATAACCTTCGCGCTGGTGCACTAGGTGGCAAGTGGGGAGCCTTTTTTTGGGAGCTGTAAGACAGGCTGCTATCTCACCTAATGGTGGTAGTCTTTCTTAACATGATGTAGAAAGCACTTTCATATTTTCAGCTTAACATTAAATTGTGTATGCCCTTTGAACTATTCCAATACAAAGTAAATATTTGCATAGTAACGGCGTCTGTCATATTAACCAACTTTACAATATCAAAAATAGTTTTTTTGAATTCCCCTAGATACTTGTGTAAGATAGTCATGCAGACTTTCAGACATTCAGGTCCTATAAATGTGGTAAAAGGTATTCCCTTTATTGTTAACTAGATATCATACGCAAGCTTCATAACATTCTAGTTCCTATAAAGTGGTATAAAGGTGATACCCTTTATTGGTAACTACGATAATCATAGCAGCTTTCAGAACACCTAGTTTCCTATAACGTGTATAAAGGTGATCCCTTTATTGGTAACTAAGATAGTCTAGCAAGCTTTCAGACATTCTAGTTCCTATAAAGTGGTCTAATGGCGATCCCTTTATGGTAACTAAGATACATCATGCAAGCTTCAGAACATTCTATTCCTATAAGTGGTAAAAGGTGATACCGGTTATTGGTCATAAGATATCAGAGCAAGCTTTCAGAACATTCTAGTTCCTATAAAGTGGTATAAAGGTGATCCCTTTTTGGTAACTAAGCAGATTAATCCATAGCAAGCTTTCAATAACACTCTAGTTCCTATAAAGTGGATAACGGTGATACCTTTATTGTAACGAAGATAATTCATAGCAACTTTCAAAAATTCTTGTTCCTATAAGTGTATAACCGGTGAATCCCTTTATTTGAACTAAGATAGTCTAGCAAGCTTTCATAACATTCTAGTTCCTATAAAGTGTATAAAGTGGTCCTTCGTGTTGTAACTAAGATACCATAGCAAAGCTTTCAGAACACTCTAGTTCCTATAATTTGGTATACGGTGAACCTTTATTGGTAACTAGATAATCATAGCAAGCTTTTCAGAACATTCTCAGTTTCCTATAAAGTGGTATAAAGGTGATGCCCTTTATTGTAACTAAGATAAGTCATAGCAAGCTTTCACGAACATTCTAGTTCCTATAAAGTGATATAAGGTGGTCCCTTTAGTTTGGTACTAAGATATCATAGCAAGCTTTCAGACATTCCTAGTTTCTATCAAAGTGGTATAAGAAGGTGATACCTTTATTGGTAACTAAGAGAATCAATAGCAAGCTTTCAGTAGAACACTCTGTTCCTATCAAATTGTATAAAGGTGATCCCTTTATTGTGGTAACTAAGATAGTCATAGCAATCTTCAGACACATTCTGTTCCTGATAAAGTGGTACTAAGGTGGTCCTTTGTTTTGTAACTAGATATCATAGCAACTTTTCAGAACATTCTAGTTCCTATAAGTGGTATAAGGTGATCCTTTATTGGTAACTAAGTCTAATCATAGCAAGCTTTCAGAACACTCTATTTCCTATAAAGTGGTATAAGGCGATCCCTTTAGTTGGTAACTAAGATAATCATAGCAAGCTTTCAGAATAATTCTAGTCCTATACAAGTGGTAATAAGGTGATACCTTATTGGTAACCTAAGATAATCATAGCAAGCCTTTCAGAACATTCTAGTTCTTCTATAAAGGTATAAAGGTTGATCCTTTATTGTAACTAAGATAATCATAGCAAGCTTGTCGAACATTCTAGTTCCTATAAATGTATAAATGTTATCCCTTTATTGGTAACTAAATACATAGCAAAGCTTCATAACATCTAGTTCCCTATAAGTGGTATAAAAGGTGATTACCTTTATTGGCTAACTAAGAGAATCAAGCCAAGCTTTGCAGACATTCTAGTTCCTATAAGTGGTATAAAGGTGATCCCTTAATTGGTAACTAAGATAACATAGCAAGCTTTCAGAACATTCTAGTTCCTATAAGTGGTTACAAGTGGATCCCTTTATTGGTAACTAAGATAATCATAGCACTTTCATTAGAACATTCTAGTTCCTTATAAGTGGTATAAGGTGATCCCTTTAGTGGTAACTAAGATATCATGAGCCAAAGCCTTTCAGAATATGCTCGTTCCTTAAAGTGTACTAAAGGTATACCTTTATTGGTAACTAAGATAAATCAATAGCAAAGCTTTCAGAACACTTCTAGTTCCTATAAGTGTATACCAAGGTGACCTTTATTGGTAACTAAGTATAATCCTGCAACTTTCATGACATTCTAGTTTCCTCTAAAGTGGTATAAAGGTGATCTCCTTTATTGGTAACTAAATATCATAGCAGCTTCAGAACATTTCTAGTTCCTAAAATGTGGTATCAAAGGGCCACCTTCATTGGTAACTAAGATATATTCATAGCAACTTTCAGAATATTCTTAGGTTCCTATAAGTGGTAAATAAAGTGATACCTTTATTGGTAACTAACATACATCATAGCACAGCTTTGCAGAAATTCTAGTTCCTATAAAGTGGTATAAGGTGATCCCTTTATTGGTACTAAGATAATCCAAGCAAGCCTTTCAGAACTTTCTAGTTTCCGTATAACGTGGTAT
>JAACNH010000106.1:206102-221772 GCA_019447015.1 Hymenochirus boettgeri
AAACATGGACTGCCCTGCTAGCTGTATATTACGCTTAAAGTAAAACATGGACTGCCCTGCTAGCTGTACTGTTGACTCTTAAGTAAACATGGAGGCTGGGCCCTGCTAGCTGTATATTACGCTTAAAGTAAAACACAGTGCTCCCCTGCTAGCTCGTTATTACGCTTAAGCTAAAACATGGACTGGACCCTGCTAGCTGTTATTTACACTAAAGGTAAACTATGGACTGCCCATGCTAGCTGTATATTAGCTTAAAGTAAAACATGGACTGCCCTGCTTAGCTGTATTTACCTTAAAAGTAAAACATGACTGGCCTGCTAGGCTAATATTACGTCTTAAGAGTAAAACATGGACTGCCCTGCTAGCTGTATTGTTATGCTTAAAGTAAACATGGACTGCCCTGCTAGCTGTATGTTACGCTTAAAGTAAAACATGGACTGCCCTGCTAGCTGTATATTACGGCTTAAAGTAAAACATGGACTGCCCTGCTAGCTGTATGTTACGCTTAAAGTAAACATGGACTGCCCTGCTAGCTGAATAGTTACGCTTAGGTAAAACATGGACTGCCCTGCTAGCTGTATGTTACGCTTAAAGTAAAACATGGACTGCCCTGCTAGCTGTATGTTACGCTTAAATAAACATGACTCGCCTGCTAGCTGTATGTTACGACTTAAAGTAAAACATGGACTGGCCCTGCTAGCTGTATATTACGCTTAAAGTAAAACATGGACTGCCCTGCTAGCTGTATATTACCTTAAAGTAAAACATGGACTGCCCTGCTAGCTGTATATTTACCTTAAAGTAAAACATGGACTGCCTGCTAGCGTATTTACGCTTAAAGTAAAACTGGACTGCCCTGCTAGCTGTATTTACGCTTAAGTAAAACAGGACTGCCTTCTAGCTGTTATTACGCTAAAAGTAACACAGGACTGCCCTGTAGCTGTATATGCTACTAAGTAAAACGGGATGCCCTGCTAGCTGTATTTACGCTTAAGTAAAACACATTGGACTGCCCTGCTAGCTTATATTACGCTTAAATAAAACATGACTGCCCTCTAGCTGTATATTACGCTTAAAGTAAACATGGACTCGTGCTACTGTATTACACTTAAGGTAAAACATGGACTGGATAAGAGGACTTATTTATCAATGAATATTGGTGGCATTGAGCTGCAGTCATCTATCAATGTGTGACTATACATGTGGTTAATCTATTAATTCATCTTATGTGAGTGTAGCATATGAATTGTGTTTTCTGAAGGACATTGTAAGTCAATAATTCATTTTGGTCAGTTGCAGAACCTTTAAATGTAGGTGTTATTGTTGTGCAACAGTCACTATTAAAGGGATATTGCAAACTGTCCAAATTTTGGGGCAAATTATGTTTCGGGGTTGTACCCCATTGTTAAAGGGGAAGATGATATGATATGCTTTAAAGTTAAATGGGAAGTTGGTTTAAAGGGCATGTCCACCCCCAAACTAAAATTTAACCCAATACTGGCCCCACTGTGAAGTGTAAAAAAATCCTTACCTTACATCTCTGCTCCTTATGGTCCTCCAGCATTGTCTATCCAAAGTCCAGGAAACTGAAAAGTAGGAGGTGTCTTCCTATGGGAAGGGTTTCTGAACATTGGCATGCTCAGGATAGCCCTTTCACCCTCCGGATCCCTACCTGCCTGCCCTTCCACCTTGCTTTAAAGGGCATGTCCACCCCCAAAACTATAATCCCCCCAACTACTGGCCCCACCAAACCCCAGTACATCAAACACTGTTAGGTAAGAAACCCCAGTACATCAGACACTGTTAGGTCAGAAGAACCTCCAGTACATCAGACACTATTAGAAAAGGTGTCTTTACAGTGAGAACGGTGAAACCATGGATCTGTCTTGCAGCAGATGTGGTAATTGCAAGTTCATTAAATAGCTTTTTCGTTTTGGTTACACCTGAGGAAGGGGGCACAGACCCTCCAAAATGTTATGTGGCTTCAGCACAGTATTTATTAAATCTTTTAAATTGTTCCAGAGTATGCCCCTCTCTATAATTCTATGTGATACTTACCTGGTGTGCTGGTGTGGTACAGGCTTTCCAGAGTGCACCTCTTATCACTTCTGCCAGGACTCTACGCTACTTGTTACACATACAAGTTTACCCCAGTAACTGGTACATACAAGGTTGACCGTAGCAAGTATGACTGGTAGGAAAGGTTTATTTACAGTGGAAAGTGAAACTGTGGACATGTCTTCCAGCAGATGTGGTAATGGCAAGTCCATTGAATAGCTTTAAAAGTAGGCTGGATACATTTCTAAAACCAAAAAAATATTGAGGAATAATGGTATTAATACATATACTGCAGTTTTGGTTGATCTAGGGATACTTTCCGATTGCCGTTTGGAGCCAAGAAGGAGTTTTTAACACCCATTTTTCCTGGGGTTTCTGGTCTTCCTCTGGATCAACTGTTAGGTAGGGTACAGGGAAGGATAAAAAGGTTGGACTGGAAGGACGTATGTCTTTATTCACCCTGAATTACTATGTTATATAAGTAATCCCTAGTGAGTGTAACTGGCACATGTCTGCCCCAGTGAGTGTGATGGGCATGTACAAGTTAGTCCCCAGTAAGTATGATTGGCACATAAAAGTTTGCCACTAGTAAGCGTGACTGGCACATAAAAGTTTGCCCCCCAGTGAGTTTGACTGGCACATATATGTCTGCCCACCATGAGTGTGACTGGCACATACATTTTTTCCCCCAGTGAGTGTCACTGGTACATTTATGTCTGCACCCAGCGACTGATACATACATGTTTGCCCCCAGTGAGTGTGACTGGCACACGTAAGTGATCACCTAGTGAGTGTAACTGGCAAATACAAGTTTTTCCCCAGTGATTGTGACTGGCAAAAACAAGTTTGCCCCAGTGACTCTGGCTAGACCATACAAGTTTGCCCCAAGTGATTGAGACTGACACATACAAGTCTGCCCCCAGTAAGTGTGAGGGGCACATACATGTTTGCTCCCAATGACTGCTAAATACAATTTAACCCCCAGTTAGTGTGACTGGCACATTAAAGTTTACCCCCAGTGAGTGTGACTGGCACATAACAGTTTGCCCCTAGTGAGTGTGACTGACACATATATGTCTGCCTACTGTAAGTGTGACTGGCACATAAAAAGTTTCCCCCCAGTGACTGTAACTGGTACATACATGTTTGCCACCAGTGAGTGTGACTGGCACATAGACGCTTTCCCTGACACATAGAAGCTATCCCCCAGTAAGTGTGGCTGGCACATGCAAGTTACCCCCCAGTGACTCTGACTGGAACATACTAGTTTGCCCCAATGATTGTGACTCGTACATACATGTCTGCCCCCAGTGAGTTTAACTGGTGGATCACATACATCTGTGCTCCAGAATCCACCAAACTATGAGACATTCGCAACCTCTAGTGTAACACATGGTATTTCCTTGTAGGCAAACTCACATTACCTTTAACATTAAAAATTCATAATGATCATTTGAGTACTCACAGTTTCCTGAGTCACAGCAGAGTGTCTGGCCAGATTCAGTTTCCTCTCCATCTCTAATCAGTCCATATAGAAAATATCGCGTGGAAAGTCAAAGTTTTCAAAGTCATATAATGGTAATCCAGAGGGTTGAAATCCTGCAGATTTGAATCCAGGGGTTTAGAGAGTTTGTATCCCAAACATTTATAATCCAACCTGTTGGCTTGAGGCTGTTAGTTCTGCAACCAACCTGGGTAAGCTGGGTAAGGACAGTCACAGGCCCGATGTTCTTCTTGCCCAGCATTGTAGCATGCAGTGTTAGACTTGCTGCATCCTTTCCCTCTGCCCAAAATAAGAAATTTCTAATAGTTTTAACTTATTTTGTTGTTTCAAAAGCTCCAAAGAACTGCAAATTCAGCATACTCCACACGTTTCCAAACACCTTCTAGCAGCTACGCAATTTTGCGACAGTAGCTCCATAAAGCTGGTCGTAATCCATGTACTCCCCTGCACACAATTTATTAGTCAGAGGAGTACTCTCTACTGTGATGGGTGTCTGCAGCAGTTGCATGGCTGCTGCTGGTCCTGGTGCTGCTGGTACTGCTGACTGGCTGGTGGTAGGAAACTCACTGTGCTGTTGGTAGGAAAGGAAACCTTCCATTGGCTGTAATTGAAGGGGAACTGTCTCTAGGTCCAGATCACTAGCACAAATTTGCCCCTAGTGAGTGTGACTGGAACATACAAGTTTGACCCAGTGAGTGTAAACAGGCAAATACAAGTTTACCCCAGGAAGTCTGACTGGCAAATACAAGTTTCCACAATTGAGTGTGACTGTCACATGCAAGTTTGCACCAGTGAGTGTGACTGGCACATAAAAATCTGTTCTTGCGAATAAACCAACACCCCACAAGTGCATTAAGCCGGGTATTGGGATCCGATCTGGCGAAACAACCAACACCCCACTGGTGCATTAAGCTGGAAATTAGGATCCGATCTGGAGGATCAACCAACACCTGTAAGGTGCACTCAGACAGGGTTTAGTATCCTATCTAGCATATCAAACAATACCCCACAGGTGCGTTTGGCCAGGGATTAGAATCCGATCTAGCGAATATACACTCCACTGTTGCATTCAGCAAGGGGTAGGGATTTGATCTAGAAATCAACCAACACCCCATAGGTAAATTAAGCCAGGGGTTAGGTTCCGATCTACCGATTCAACAAACACCCAATAGGTGAATAAAGCTGGGGGTAAGGTTCCGATCTGGGGAATCAACCAACACCCCACTGATGCATTCGGCCAGGGGTTGGGATTCGAACTAGCGAATCAACCAACACCCCATAGGTGAATTAAGCAAGGGGTTAGGGTCTGACTTGGCGAATCAACCAACACCCCACTATTGTATTCGGCAATGGGTTGGGATTCGATCTAGCGAATCAACCAACACCCCATAGGTGAATTAAGCCATGGAATAGTTGCCGATTTAGTGAATCAACAAACACTCCACTGTTAGATTTGGCAAGGGATTGGGATTCAAACTAGCAAATCAACCAACACCCCATAGGTGAATTAAGCAAAGGGTTAGGGTCTGACCTGGTGAATTAACCAAAAGCACGCTGTTGCATTCGGCACTGGGTTGGGATCCGATCTAGCGAATCCACCAACACCCTTCAGGTGCTTTCTGCCAGGGTTTGGGATCTGATCTGTCGAATCAACCAAAACTCTTCAGGTGTGTTCAGCAAAGGGGTTGGGATCCGATCTAGCAAATCCACCAACACCCTTCAGGTGCTTTCTGCCAGGGTTTGGGATCTGATATGTCGAATCAACCAAAAATCTTTAGGTGTGTTCAGCAAAGGGGTTGGTATCCGATCTGGCGAATCAACCAACACCCCACAGGTGCATTCAAACGGGGGTTGGGTTAATCCCCATATTATAAAATGTTCTCCCATAGTATACATGACACACACACACCCATATAATAAAATATCCCCATAGTATAAATGATGCACACACCCATGTAATAAAATGTCCCCCATAGTATATATGACACATCTACCAATATAATAAAATGTCACCCATGGTATAAATAACCCCCCCACCCATATAATAAAATGTCCCCAAAGTATAAATGAAAATACCCCTATAATAAAATGCCCCCCATATTATAAATGACACATACACACACACATACACATAATATGTCCCCCAATAGAATAAATGACACACACCTGCATATAATAAATTGTCCACCATAGTATAAATGACACACAAAGTATAAATGAAAATACCTCTATAATAAAATACCCCACATATTATAAATGACACACACAGCCATATAATAAAATGTCCCCAATAGTATATATGACACATCTACCCATATAATAAAATGTCCCCAAAGTATAAATAAAAATACCCCTATAATAAAATGCCCCCCATATTATAAATGACACACACACACACACACATATAATATGTCCCCCAATAGAATAAATGACACACACCTGCATATAATAAATTGTACACCATAGTATAAATGACACACAAAGTATAAATGAAAATACCTCTATAATAAAATACCCCCATATTATAAATGACACACACAGCCATATAAAAAAATGTCCCCAATAGTATATATGACACATCTACCCATATAATAAAATGTCCCCCATAGTATAAATAACCCCCAAATCCATATAATAAAATGTCCCCAAAGTATAAATACAAAATACCCCTATTATAAAATGCCCCCCATATTATAAATGACACACACACATATAATATTTCCCCTAATAGTATAAATGACACACACCTCCATATAATAAATTGTCCACCATAGTATAAATGACACACAAAGTATAAATGAAAATACCTCTATAATAAAATGCCCCCATATTATAAATGACACACACAGCCATATAATAAAATGTCCCCAATAGTATAAATGACACAGACACAAAATAAAATATCCCACAGAGAATAAATGACAAACACACACACCCATATAACAAAATCTCCCCCATAGTATAAATGACACACACTCCCCCATATAATAAAATATCCCACATAGTGTAAATGACACACTCTGTAATAAAATGCTCCCCATGCAATTTTGCCCATAGGAAGTGTGACTGGTACATACAAGTTATCCCCAGTGAGTGTTCCTAGCACATACAAGTTTGCACCCAGTGAGTGTAAATGGTGGATCACAGACACCTGTGCTCCAGAATTCACCAACTAAACAATGGAACATTCGCAACCTCTAATGTAACACATGGAAGCTGATTTACCCAGACTTGCTAGGCAAATATATGATGCTAAAGTCACGCTACCAAAGTCGCTAACGGTTAGCAAAACTTTATCAGCATCGGATGCGAGGGTTACACAAAATCAACCGCGCATTCAACGCTCTCAATTCAATTACGCGTTTGCACTGGTTGTAGCGCAGGATTTTAACAACAGCAAATAGCTGGAGTTAAAATCCCGTAGTGGGTAAATCCCACATTCGCGAACGCGATATTGAACCGTGCACAGGATTTTTACCCAGAGAGATAGCGCCTCTGGGTAAATGAGTCTGATGGTATTTCCTTGAAGACAAACTCACATTACCTTTAACATTAAAAACTAAAAATGATTATTTGAGAACTCACGGTTTCCTAAGTCAAAGCAGAGTGTCTGGCCAGCTTCAGGTTCCTCTCCATCTCTAATCAGTCCATATAGAAAATAATCATCACGAGGAAAGTCAAAGTTTTCAAAGTGATATAATGGTAATCCGGAAGGTTGAAATCCTGCAAATTGGAATCCAAGGGTTTAGAAAGTTTATATCCCAAACATCTATGATCCAACTTGTTGGCTTGAGGCTCTTAGTTGACACAAAATAAAATATCCCACAGAGTATAAATGACAGGCACACACCCCCATATAACAAAATCTCCCCCATAGTATAAATGACACACACTTCCCTATATAATAAAATACCCCGCATAGTATAAATGACACACACACACCCATGTAATAAAGTGCTCCCCATACAACTTTGCCCATAGGAAGTGTGACTGGTACATACAAGTTATCCACAGTGAGTGTCAGTGAGTGTTCCTAGCACATACAAGTTTGCACCCAGTGAGTGTAAATGGTGGATCACAGACACCTGTGCTCCAGAATCCACCAACTAAACAATGGGATATTCTCAACCTCTAATTTAACACATGGTAGCCGATTTACTCAGACTTGCTAGGCAAATATATGGTGCTAAAGTCGCGCTAACAAGGTCGCTAACGTTAAGAGCGACTTTATCTCCATATCAGCGTCGAATGTGAGGGTTACACAAAAATCATCCGTGCATCCGACGCTCTTGATTCAATATCGCGTTTGCGCTGGTTTTAGTGCAGAATTTTAATAGCTGGCATTAAAATCCTGTAGTGGGTAAATCCCACATTTGTGAATGCGATATTGAACCGCGAACAGGACTTTTACCCAGAGAGATAGCGCCTCTTCGTAAATGAGCCTGATAGTATTTCCTTGAAGGCAAACGCACATTACCTTTAACATTAAAAATTAAAAATGATCATTTGAGAACTCACGGTTTCCTGAGTCAAAGCAGAGTGTCTGGCCAGATTCAGTTTCCTCTCAATCTCTAATCAGTCCATATAGCAAATACTCATCCCGAGGAAAGTCAAAGTTTTCAAAGTCATATAATGGTAATCTGGAAGGTTGAGATCCTGCAGATTGGAATCCAGGGGTTTGGATAGTTTATATCCCAAACATCTATAATCCAACTTGTTGGTTTGAGGCTGTTAGTTCTGTACCTAACCTGAGCTGGGTAAGGACAGTCATGGGCCCGATGTTCTTCTTGCCCAGCGTTGTAGCATGCAGTGTTAGACTTACTGAATCCTTTCCCTCTGGGAAAGGTGCATTCAGACAGAGTATGGGATCCGATCTGGCGAATCAACGAACACCTCTAAGGTGAAATAAGCCGGGTGTTAGGATCCAATCTGGTGAATCAACCAACACTCCACAGGTATATTCAGCCAGGGGTTGGGATCCGATTTGGCGATTTTAGCAACACTCTTCGGGTGTTTTCAGAAAAGGGGTTGGGATCCGAACTAGTGAATCAACCAACACTGCACAGTTGCATTCAGCCGGGGGTTGGGATCCGATCTGGCGAATCAACCAAAACCCTACAGGTGTGTTTGGCCTGGGGTTGGGATCCGATCTAGCGAATCAACCAACAACCTTCAGTTGCGTTTGGCCCGGGGTTGGGATCCAATCTGTCAACCAACAACCTTCAAGTGCGTTCAGTCAGGGGTTAGGATTTGAACTAGCAAATCAACCAACACCCCACAGGTGTATTTAGCCAGGGGTTGGGATCCGATCTGATCTAGTGAAACAAACAACACTCCAAGGTGCATTCAAAAGGTTGAGTTCATCCCCATATAATAAAATGTCCTCATACAGGTGTGTTCGGCCTGGGGTTGGGATACGATCTAGCGAATCAACCAACAACCTTCAGTTGCGTTTGGCCTTGGGTTGGTATCCGATCTGGCAAATCAACCAACAACTTTCAGTTGCATTCGGCCCGGGGGTTGGGATCCGATCTGGCGAAAAGTGCATTCAGACAGAGGATGGGATCCGATCTGGCGAATCAACCAACACCCCTAAGGTGAATTAAGCAGGGTGTTAGGATCCAATCTGGTGAATCAACCAACACCCCACAGGTAAATTCAGCCAGGGGTTGGGATCCAAACTAGCTAATCAACAAATACCCTTCAGGAGTTTTCAGCCAAGGGTTGGGATCCGATTTGGCGAATAAACCAACAACCTTCAAGTGAGTTCAGCAAAGGGGTTAGGATCCGAACTAGCGTATTAACCAACACTCCACAGTTGCATTAAGACGGGGGTTGGGATCCAATATAGCGAATCAACCAACAACCTTCAGTTGCGTTTGGACCGGGGTTGGGATCAGATCTGGCGAATCAACCAACAACCTTCAATTGCCTTAAGTCAGGGGTTGGGATCCGAACTAAAAAAATTATGATCAGAGATATTGATCGAGCATATAGGATTGCACGATCAAAATCAAGAAATGCACTCCTACAGGAGAAAAAGGTGCACAAAGATCCACCTTATAGAGACCTATTTTGTTACAGATTTTAGTTTGGAGTTTAATCAGATAAAAAGGATATTGTTTAGCCACTTATCTATATTAAAAGGGGAACCTATACTGAGACAGATATTAATAGGTTGTCTCCTAGCCTCTGTTGGAACGATAGGCAACGTAATAAAAATGCTGTATGGTTGAGACACAAGGGTACCTATAGGTGTGGTAAGAATATCTGTAGAACTTGTTGTTCAATTAAAATTGGTGATACTTTTAATTCACATGTTACAGTAATCCAGTATAAAATGAAAGATTATGCCAACTGTGACACGAACAATGTTGTTTATTTATTAACTTGCACAAGTTGTAACAAGCAGTATGTGGGGAGGACCACACGTTCCCTTAAGGAGAGAATTCGAGAGCATCTTAATGCTATCTCTAAACAGGATTGTAGAACTCCAGTAGGAAAACACTTTATGGAGTGCAATGGTGGCAACACTTCTAATTGTATAGTCCAAGCAATAGAGAAAGTGAGATGTGGACTTAGAGGGGGTGATCCCATCAAGCTTCTTGGGAAAAGAGAAGCATTTTGGATACTGAAACTAGAAACGCGTATATCTTTAGGTATTAATTCTCGTTTTGATATAGCCTGTATTGTATAATGTATTAATTACAGTAAAGATAATACATTTTGGTTAAATATATATACAGCACTAGCTTGCTACTATCTTCTTATGTGTCACAGTTGCCAGCTGTTTTTTTGTAATGGTTTGTAAGTTTGTTATAATATGTAATATACAAAGAAACAATATTCATGTGTAATATATAAAGAAACATAGTATTAATATCAACTTTCTAAAATTCTGATATTGTTGTTCAGCCTTAAAGGGCAACTAAAGCCACAGAACAACACTTAACCAGAAGGCAGAACACCTTGATATAAAACCAGTAATCTGTGTCTTACCTCTCATTTTGATACAGGCGCTGGGAAATTTACCTAAATAACATATGGTTTGTGCTTTACTTCACAGCATTCTAGTATCAGACAGTTTGGTCAACGACCATTATGTTCTGCACATGCTCAGTCCTTAGCTATGGCAGAAACATGTTACAGTTGGTCACACCCATTAATAATCTCTAGCCAATCCTTTTACAGGACAGATAAAGCAAGGAAGCATGTGACTGAGGTCTAGAGGTGTGGCCTGAAACTGCACATACACACATATACTTCATCCAGTTCTTAACAGGCTTTCATTTACTTTAACAGAGTTTACTAAAGTGGCATTTTATAGTTTATTGTTGTTTTTAGGGGGGTTGTTTTCAGATTCTGGAGTATAAAAAATTGGGTTTAGTTCTCCTTTAATTAGTACAGCAGGGTTTATTATTACACCTCCTAAAAAGTAGTGTAATTAATTTAAAATATCTAGTCCATACCAGTAATATACTCCCATAATTAAGTAGATATAAATAATCAGATGGACTTTATTGGATCAAAACTATTTAATCATTACGAGTATGTTATTTAGTAACAAGCTAAATTAGGGCATAACAGTAACAAATAATATCTTCAAACCTTATTAATGACAGTTAGAGTCCAGCTGTACTTTGCCTTTTTGATGCTGTAAATGCTTTATTGTTAACAATGCTATATGACATTGCCGTTCGACTAACTTTAAATAATGTTTAAACCATAAAGGGTTAATCTATTAGGAACTGTCTTGTATAGTGTTCAACAATTTAAACCACTAAGGGTTAACTACTGTCAGAAGAGCTAATTGGAAGAGCTGATTGGCGAGTGGAGCCTTTTTAAATTTTGTCTGTTGTAATGGTAATTTGCAAAAATAGTGTTTGCTATGAAGCAATTTTAAAGATGATTCAATAAAATTCTGACTTTTTAAGAAGTCGGACGTTGCTTACTTATAAGCCTTTACGAAGTGGTGCTATTTGGGCCGAAGGAATGCAGGAGCAGTATTGATAATACCCTCTAACACCATACAAACACAGGTGCACACACACCTAGTGATGCATCCCTCCACCTACCCCATGTTGCCGTTTCCATGGCAACCGTACCTATAGGGTCCATAGACTCTATAGCGGGAAATCCAAAGGCAGATATGAGATGACGTAAAAGCGTCCTGGCATACCCTACAGATTCTATATGGTCCACCGTGGGATACCCTATAGAAATATATAGGGTATGCTGGGCCACTTTTACGTCATCTCATACCAGCCTTCGGATTTCCCTTTATACCTAAGGACCTTATAGGTATGGTTGCCATGGAAACGGCACCTTGGAGTAATTGGTGGGATGCATCACTATGTGTGTGAGCCTGTGTTTGTGTGGTGTTAGAGGCTATGGGTTTTGTATTTCTGACTGAAAAACTGACTTTCTAAAGATTTATGTACAGTTGCCATGTAAATGGCACTGTGGGGTAGGTGGTGGGATGTATCAGTAGGTGTGTGTGCACTTGTGGTTTTTGGTGTTGTATTTATGACTGAAAAAACTGGCTATGAAAAAATCTATAGGGCATGCTGGAGTACTTTTATGTCAAAGGTGTATCTGTAGGACATTCCTATAGGGTATGTGGTATTGTAACACAAAGTTCATAGACAGTGAATGAACATTCCTATAGGGTACTCCTTATTGTAACACACAATGTTAATGGAAACTACAATAGGGTACTGGGTATTGTAACACATACACTGTTTGGTATTGTAACACATACACAGTTAATGAACATTCCTATAGGGTACTCCTTATTGTAACACACAATGTTAATGGAAACTACAATAGGGTACTGGGTATTGTAACACATACACTGTTGGTAAACATTCCAAAAGGATACTCGGTACTGAAACACATTTTGTGAACATTCCAATGGGGAACTGTTATTGTAAAAATTGGTATTGTAACACATACACAGTTAATGAACATTCCTATAGGGTATGTGGTATTGTAACACATACACAGTTAATGAACATTCCTATAGGGTACTTGGTATTGTAACACATACACAGTTAATGAACATTCCTATAGGGTACTTGGTATTGTAATACATACACAGTTAATGAACATTCCTATAGGGTACTTGGTATTGTAACACATACACAGTATTGCTTATTACTCTAATTATGGATTGACTGTAATACAGTTCCCTAACTATAAAGATAAATGGAGATTGACGGTAATACAGTTCCTGTCTGCTATAAAGCCAATCAGGGATTGACGGAATACGGTTCCAATATGCTTTAAAGCTAATCTGGGATCGACGGTAATTTTGTACCATTTCTTTAAAGCTAATCAGGGATTGACGGTAATACGGTTACAATCTGCTATAAAGCTAATCAGGGATTAATGGTAATACGGTTACAATCTGCTATAAAGATAATCAGGGATTGATGGTAATATGGTTCCAATATGCTATAAAAATAATCAGGGATTGATGGTAATACGGTTACAATCTGCTATAAAGATAATCAGGGATTGATGGTAATACGGTTACAATCTGCTATAAAGATAATCAGGGATTGATGGTAATACGGTTCCAATCTGCTATAAAGATAATCAGGGATTGATGGTAATACGGTTCCAATCTGCTATAAAAATAATCAGGGATTGATGGTAATACGGTTACAATATGCTATAAAGATAATCAGGGATTGATGGTAATACGGTTCCAATATGCTATAAAGATAATCAGGGTTAAAACTAATCAGGTTAGCAATCAGATTCTTACATTTTTAAAACCTTTGGCCATTTCTTTTGCAGCAGCCACGAGAGCAGCTTTGGTCTTTGCCGCGATGCCTTCTGGAGCCACAATGACCATTTTGCGCTGTTTGGCAGGAAGCTGAGACAGAACCTCTGACTTTAATCGTCTTATCATTATTGATTCTTCCAGTAACAGCTTCAGCTCATTTAGATTAGAGGATCCAGAATAATCCCATCCCCAAGGCATCTGTAAGACACGCAAGTAATTTACAACTACTGTTAACAGGGAGTGATAAAGCAAGAGCCGCAGCTAATTCACCTGTTTGGCGTCACAATAGCGTATCCCAAAGTCATGGAATCGAGGGAAGAAGTTGGGTCTGACGGCAACAATTTGTGTGTACAGTTCGGAGGGTCTGGACATGGCTGGCGTTCCGGACAGCAGGACCACCCGTTTGGCATTCTGCAAACAAATGGCCAATGTTAAAACAACATAAGATACAAACATGTAACAAGAAGATATTTCTTTAGTTCCTTTCAGTTTTACTTTCCACTTCTAGTATTGCAGGGAGATACAAAGTAGCTTATAGGACCATTGGACAGCTCCTCCCTCTCTCCCTTTGGGTGACACACTGAGCACATCTCTAATGCAGAGAGGCACATTCTAGTTAACATAAAACTTAGGAAGAACATTTTTTCCACTTGGAAGGCAATAGGGGAGGGGTGTGATGGGAGGGGAAAGAGACGGAATGGGATTTGGCAGGAAGGTGAGGGGTTGGACAGGAGGGGGAAGGAAGGTTGGGTGGGAGAAAATGATAGGTTAGACGAAAGGGGTTGGGTGGAAGAAATGGGCTTGGGCAGAAGGAGATGGGCGGGGTAGGAGGTGAAGAATGATTGGGCAGGAAGAGAGGGGTGGGGCAAAAAAGGAAGAGGGGTGAGACAATGCCGGATGGGGGGTTGGGGTGGAACAGGAAAATGAGTTGTAACAAAGAGGCAAAAGAAATAGGGAAAAAAAGGAGGGATGAGAAATTAATTACTTAGAAAACGTCAATGGGAAAAGAGCCAATATGATCAAAGATGATGGGAATTAGAAAGGACCCTAATAAATTAACATCAACGAATGAGAATGTAGACAAAATGTTAAATGGGGAGATGGACACCTGAGGGGATGGAGACAAGTACCTTGAGCAGCGGCATGGCAGATTTACAACGAGCAGTTTTCACATTCTTTAAAAAATGAGATTCATCCTAAAGAGAAACACACCTAAATAAGTTTTTATAATGCTTCTTTATTTACAGAGAATGAAATGGAGAAAAGTACAAAAGCTACACAACAAAGCTACCAGTTTGGTCTGATCTGTTTTCATTGTATCTGGATAAAGGGCAGGTGAATAATGGCAAAAAAGACGTTTAATAAATACATAGTAACATAGTAATTGAGGTTGAATATAGACATACGTCCATCAAGTCCAATGCGTTCACCCTACTTTTTTGACCCTACCTAACAGTTGATCAAGACGAAGGCAAAACAGCTAAAATGGGGGTGGGATTGCTTCCTGACTCCAAACGGCAATTGGAAAGTATCCCTGGATCAACTAGATTTACAGTATATGTATTAATACCAGTAATTCTCAATATTATATAGTATCCCCGTACCAACCAGAACTACAGTATATGTATTAATACCAGTAATTCTCAATATTATATAGTATCCCTGTACCAACTAGAACTACAGTATATGTATTAATACCAGTAATTCCCAATATTATATAGTATCCCTGTACCAACCAGAACTACAGTATATGTATTAATACCAGTAATTCTCTATATTATATAGCATCCCTGAACCAACCAGAACTACAGTATATGTATTAATACCAATAATTCTCAATATTATATAGTATCCCTGTACCAACCAGAACTACAGTATATGTATTAATACCAGTAATTCTCAATATTATATAGTATCCCCGTACCAACCAGAACTACAGTATATGTATTAATACCAGTAATTCTCTATATTATATAGTATCTCTGTACCAACCAGAACTACAGTATATGTATTAATACCAGTAATTCTGAATATTACATAGTATCCCTGTACCAACCAGAACTACAGTATATGTATTAATACCAGTTTTGAGAGAGAATCACTACTAGGGCTGTTATCCATGATAGTGAACACAGCTAGTGTATATAGGATATTGATATCATTGAGCTACACTGTACACTACTAGGCTTGTGTGTCATGATAGTGAACACAGCCTAGTTGTATATAGGATATATGATGAGCTACACTGTACACTACTAGGCTGTGTATCCATGATAGTGAACACAGCCTAGTGTATATAGGATATATGATATCAG
>JAACNH010000106.1:221975-261427 GCA_019447015.1 Hymenochirus boettgeri
GTAATTCTCATATTATATAGTATCCCGTACCAACCAGAACTACAGATATGATATTAATACCAGTAATTCTCAATATTATATAGTATACCTGTACCAACCAGAATACAGTATATGTATAATACCAGTAATTCTCAATATTATAGTATCCCGTACCAAACCAGAACTACAGTATATGTATTAATACCAGTAATTTCAATATTATATAGTATGCCCGTACCAACCAGAACTACAGTAATGTATTAATACCAGTAATTCCAATATTATATAGTATCCTGTACCAACCAGAACTAACGAGATATGTATTAATACCAGTATTCTCAATATTATATAGTATCCCTGTACAACCACAAGAATACAGTATCAGTATATGTATAATACCAGTAATTCTCTCATATAAGTATCCCTGTACCAAACAGAACTACAGTATATGTTATAATACCAGTAATTCTCAATATTATATAGTATCCCTGTTCCAACCAGACTACAGTATATGATTATACCAGTAATTCTCAATATTATATGTATCCACGTACCAACCAAACTACAGTAATGTATTAATACCAGTAATTCTCAATTTATAGTATCCCTGTACCAACCAGAATACAGTATATGTATTAATACCAGTAATTTCATGTATTAGTATCCTGTACCAACCATGAACACAGTATATGGATTAATACCAGTAATTCTCAATATTATATGTATCCTTGTACACAACCAGAACTACAGTATGTATTAATACCAGTAATTCTCAATATTATATAGTAAACCAGAATATTCTCAATATTATATAGTATATCCCCTACCAACCAGAACTACAGTAATGTTTAATACAGTAATTCTCAATATTATATAGTATCCCTGTACCAACCAGAACTACAGTATGATATATACCAATAATTCTCAATATTATATAGATCCCTGTACCAACCAGAACTATCAGATATGTATTAATACCAGTAATTTCAATATTATATTAGATCCCTGTACAACAAACCAGAACTACAGTAATATGTATTAATACCATAATTCTCAATATATATAGTATCCCTGTACCAACCAGAACTACAGTATATGTATTAATACCAGTAATTCTCAATTATATAGTATCCCTGTACCAACCAGAACTACAGTATATGTATTATACCAGTAATTTCAATATTATATAGTATCCTGTACACCAGACCAGAACTACAGTATATGTATTAATACCAGTAATTCTCAATATTATATAGTATCCCGTACCAACCAGAAAATACAGTATAGTAGTAATACTAGTAAGTCTCAATAATATTGAGATCCCGTACCAACCAAGAACTACAGAGATTATGTATATACCAGTAGTAATCTTCCAATATTATATGTATCCCCGTACCAACAGAACTACAGTAATGTATAATACCAGTAATTCTCAATATTATATAGTATCCCTGTACAACCAGAACTAAAGTATATGTATTAAACCAGTAATTTCAATATTATATTGATCCCTACAAACCAGAACTACAGTATATGATTAATATCAGTAATTCTTATTATAGTATTCCCCGTACCAACCAGAACTACAGTATAGTATAATACATAATTCTCAATATTATATAGGATCCCCGTCCACCAGAACTACATTTAGTGTATTAATACCAGTAATTCTCAAGTATATATAGTATCCCGTGACCAACCAGAACTACAGTTAGTATATTAATACCAGTTAAATTCTCAGATATATATCAGTATCCACTGTACCAACCAGAATGAGCTACACTGTACACTACTAGGCTGTGTATCCATGATAGTGAACACAGCCTAGTGTATATAGGATATATGATATCATTGAGCTACACTGTACACTACTAGGCTGTGTATCCATGATATTGAATATATGATATCATTGAGCTACACTGTACACTACTAGGCTGTGTATCCATGTAGTGGAACACAGCCTAGTGTATATAGGATATCATGAGATACACTGTACACTACTAGGCTGTGTATCCATGATAGTGAACACAGCCTAGTGTATATAGGAATCATTGAGCTAAAATGTACACTAATGGCTTGTGTATCCATGATAGTGAACACAGCCTAGTGTATATGGATATCATTGAGCTACACTGTACACTACTAGACTGGTATCCATGATAGTGAAAACAGCCTAGTGTATATAGGATATATGATATCATTGAGCTACACTGACATACTAGGCTGTGGATCCATGATAGTGACAACAGCTAGTGTATATAGGATATATGATATCATTGAGATACACTGTACACTAACTAGGCTGTGTATCCATGATAGTGAACACAGCCTAGTGTATATAGGATATCATTGAGCTACACTGTACACTACTAGGCTGTGTATCCATGATAGTGAACACAGGCTAGTGTATATAGGATATCATTGAGCTACACTGTACACTACTAGGCTGTGTATCCTGATAGTGAACACAGCACTAGTGTATATAGGATATATGATATCATTGAGCTACACTGTACACTACTAGGCTGTGTATCCATGATAGTGAACACAGCCTAGTGTATATAGGATATATGATATCATTGAGCTACACTGTACAACTACTAGGCTGTGTATCCATGATAGGAACACAGGACTAGTGTATATAGGATATCATTGAGACTACACTGTACACTACTAGGCTGTGTATCCAGTAGTGAACCAAGCTAGTGTATATAGGATATATGATATCATTCGAGCTACACTGTACACTACTAGGCTGTGTATCCATGATAGTGAACACAGCCTAGTGTATATAGGATATATGATATCATTGAGCTACACTGTACACTACTAGGCTGTGTATCCATGATTGATATGAACACAGCCTAGTGTATATAGGATATCATTGAGTACACTGTACATCTACTAGGGCTGTGTATCCATGATAGTGAACACAGCCTGGTGTATATAGGATATATGATATCATTGAGCTACACTGTACACTACTAGGCTGTGTATCCATTGATAGTGAACACAGATAGTGTATATAGGATATCATTGAGCTACATGTACACTACTAGGCTGTGTATCCATGATGAGTGAACACAGCCTAGGTATATAGGATATATGATATCATTGAGCTACACTGTACACTACTAGGCTGTGTATCCATGATATTGAAACACCAGCCTAGTGTATATAGGATATATGATATCATTGAGCTACACTTTACACTAACTAGGCTGTGATCCAGTGATAGTGAACACGTCTAGTAGTATATAGGATATATGATCATCATTGAGCTACACTGTACACTACTAGGCTGTGTATCCATGATAGTGAACACAGCCTAGTGTATAAGGATATATGATATCATTGAGCTACACCTGTACACTACTAGGCTGTGTATCCATGATAGTGAACACAGCCTAGTGTATATAGGATAATGATATTATGAGCTACACTGTACACTACTAGGCTGTGGTCCATGAATAGTGAACACAGCCTAGTGTATATAGGAATATCATGAGCTACACTGTACACTACTAGGCTGTGTATCCATGATAGTGAACACAGGCATAGTGTATATAGCAATATGATATCATTGAGCTACACTGTAAACTACTAGGCTGTGTATCCATGATAGTGAACCACAGCCTAGTGTATATAGGATATCATTGAGCTACACTGTACACATACTAGGCTGTGTTTCCATGATAGTGAACAAGCCTAGTGTAGATAGGATATCATTGAGCTACACTGTACAACTATAGGCTGTGTATCATGATAGTGAACACAGTCTAGGTGTATATAGGATATCATTAAGCTACACTGTACACTACTAGGCTGTGTATCCATGATATGAACACAGTCTAGTGTTATATATGATATCATGGAGCTACACTGTACACTACTAGGCTTGTGTATCCCATGATATGGAACACAGCCTAGTGTATATAGGATATCATTGAGTACACTGTAATAACTACTAGGCTGTGTATCCATGATAGTGAACACACGTCTAGTGTTATATAGGATATCATTAAGCTACATACACTACTAGGCTGTGTATCCTATGATAGTGAACACAGTCTAGTGTAGTTATATATGATATCATTGAGCTACACTGTACACTACTAGGCTAGTATCCAGATAGTGAACACAGCCAGTGTATATAGGATATCATGAGCTACACTGTAACTACTAGGCTGTTGTATCCATGATAGTGAAAACAGTTCTGTGTTATAGGATATCATTAAGCTACACTGTACACTACTAGGGCTGTGTATTCCATGATAGTGAACACAGTGAGTGATATATGATATCATTGAGCTACACTGTACACTACTAGGCTGTGTATCCATGATAGGTGAACACAGTCTAGTGTATATAGGATATATGAATCTCATGAGCTACACTGTACACTACTAGGCGTGTATCCATGATAGTGAACACAGTTAGTTTTAGATAGGATATCATTGAGCTACACTGTACACTACTAGGCTGTGATCCATTATAGTGAACACAGCCTAGTGTATATAGGATATATGATATCATTGAGCTACACTGTTACACTACTAGGCTGTGTATCCATGATAGTGAACACAGCCTAGTGTATATGGATATCATTAAGCTCACTGTACACTACTAGGCTGTGTATTCATGATAGTGAAACACAGCCAGAGTGTAATAGGGATATCATTGAGCTACACTGTACATATAGGCTGTGTATCCATTGATAGTGAACACAGCCTTAGTGTATATAGGATATCATTGAGCTACACTTGTATACTACTAGGCTGTGTATCCATGATAGTGAACACAGCCTAGTGTATATAGGATATTTGATTCTGAAGCTACACTGTACACTACTAGCTGTGTGTCCATGGATGTGAACACAGCCTAGGTATATAGGAATCATGAGCTCAAGTACACTACTAGGCTGTTTATCCATGATAGTGAACACAGCCTAGTGTATATAGAATATGATATCATGAGCTACACTGTACACTACTAGGCTGTGTATCCATGATAGTGAACACAGCCTCCGTGTATATAGGATATCATTGAGCTACACTGTACACTATAGGGCTGTGTATCCATGATAGTGAACACAGCCTAGTGTTATAGATATATGATATCATTGAGCTACACTGTACATACTAGGCTGTGTATCCATGATAGGAACAACAGCCTAGTTATGTATATAGGAATCATTGAGCTACACTGTACACTACTAGGCTGTGTATCCAGATAGTGAACACAGCCTAGTGATTATAGGATATCATTGAGCTTACATGTCACTACTAGGCTGTGTATCCATGATAGTGACACAGCCTAGTGTATTATCGGATATCATGAGCGACATGTACACTACTAGGCTGTTGTATCCATGATAGTGAACACAGCCTAGTGTATATAGGATATATATATCATTGAGCTACACTGTTACAACTATAGGCTGTGGATCCAGTGATAGTGAACCACAGCTAGTGTATATAGGATATAGATTCATTGAGCTACACTGTACACTACTAGGTGTGTATCCATGTGATAGTGAACCACAGCCTAGTGATCATAGGGAGATATAAGGAAGCTACACTGTACACTACTAGGCTGTGTATCCATGATAGTGAACACAGCCTAGTGTATATAGGATATCATTGAGCTACACTGTACACTACTAGGCTGTGTATCCTGATAGTGAACACAGCCTAGTGTATATAGGATATATGATTCATTGAGCTACACTGTACACTACTAGGCTGGATCCATGATAGTGCAACAAGCCTAGTGTATATAGGATATTGATATCATTGAGCTACACTGTTTACACTACTAGGCTGTGTATCCATGATAGTGAACACAGACTATGTATATAGGATATCATTGAGCTACACTGTACACATATAGGGTGTGTATCAGGTATGAACAAGCCTAGTGTATATAGGATATATGATATCACATTGAGCTAACTGTACACTACTAGGCTGGGTATCCATGATAGTGAACACAGCCTGTGTGTATATAGGATATATGATATCATTGAGCTACCACTGTACACTACTAGGCGGTGTCCATGATAGTGAAAACACGCCTAGTGTATATAGGATATCATTGAGCTACACTGTACACTATAAGGCTGTGATCCATGATAGTGAAACAAGCCTAGTGTATATAGGATATATGATATCATTGAGCTACACTGTACACTACTAGGCTTGTATCCATGATAGTGAACACAGGACTAGTGTATATAGGAATCATTGAGCTACACTGTACACTACTAGGCTGTGTATCCATGATAGTGGACAACACAGCCCCTGTGTATATAGGATAATGATATCATTGAGGCTACCTGTACACTACTAGGCTGTGTATCCATGATATTGAACACAGCCTAGTGTATATAGGATATATGATATCATTGAGCTACACTTACACTATAGGCTGTGTATCAATGATAGTGAAAACAGTCTAGTGTATATAGGATATATGATACATTGAGCTACACTGTAACACACTGGCTGTGTATCCATGATGAGTGAACACAGCTTAGGTATATAGGAATATGATATCATTGAGCTACACTGTACACTACTAGGCTGTTGTATCCATGATAGTGAACCAACCTAGTGTATATAGGATATATTGATATATTGAGCTACACTGTACACTACTAGGCTGTGTGTCCATGATAGTGAACACAGCTAAGTGTATATAGGATATCATTGAGCTACACTACACTACTAGGCTGTGTATCCATGATAGGGAACACAGCCTAGTGTATATAGGATATATGATTATCATTGAGCTACTGTACACTACTAGGATGTGTCTCCTGATAGTGAACACAGCCTAGTGTATAAGGAGATCATTGAGTACACGCGTACACTACTAGGTGTGTATCCATGATAGTGAACACAGCCTAGTGTATATGAGGTATCTTGAGCTCACTGTACACTACTAGGCTGTTGTATCCATGATAGTGAACAACAGCCTTAGTTGTATATAGGATATCATTGAGCGACACTGTACACTACTAGGCTGTGTATCCATGATAGTGAGAACACAGCTAGTGTTACTATAGGATATCATTGAAGCTACACTGTACACTACTGCGTGTATCCATGATAGTGAACACAGCCTAGTGATATAGGATATATGATATCATGAGGCTACACTGTACATACTAGGCTGGTGTATCATCATGATAGTGAAAACACAGCCTAGTGTATATAGGATTATATGAGCTACACTGTTACACTACTAGGCTGTGTATCCATGATAGGTGAACACAGCCTAGTGTATATAGGATATCATTGAGCACACTGTACACTACTAGGCTTGTGTATCCATGATAGTGAACACAGGCTAGTGTTATGGATCTATGATATTATTGAGCTACACTGGACACTACTAGGCTGTGTGTCCATGATAGTGAACACAGCCTAGGTATTAGGATATATGATATTAGGAGCTAACACTGTACACTACTAGGTGTGTGTCCATGATAGTGAACACAGCCTAGTGATATAGGATATCATTGGCTCACTGTACACACTAGGCTGTGTATCCATGATAGTGAACACGCCTACTGTATATAGGATATGATATCATTGAGCTACACGGCACTACTAGGCTGTGTATCATGATAGTGAACACAGCCTAGTGTATTAGGATATATGATATTAGTGAGCTACACTGTACACTACTAGGCTGTTGTGCCAATGATAGTGAACACAGCCTAGTGTATAAGGATATCATTGAGCACACTGTACACTACTAGGCTGTGTATCCATGATAGGAACACAGCCTAGGTATAATATATATATGGATATCATTGAGCTACAGTTACACTACTAGGCTGGTGTATCCATGATAGTGAAACACAGCCTAGTGTATATAGGAAATCATTGAGCCTAGACTGTACACACTAGGCTGTGTATCCATGATAGGAACACAGTCTAGTGTATAAGGTATAGAATTGAGGCTACACTGACACTACTAGGCTGTGGTATCCATGATAGTGAACACGTCTAGTGTATATAGGATATATGATATCATGAGCTACACTGTTACATACTAGGCTGTGTATCCATGATAGTGAAACACAGTCTTAGTGTATATATGATATCATTGAGCAGTACATGTACACTACTAGGCTGGTGTATCCATTGATAGTGAACACAGGCTAGTGTATATAGGATATCATTGAGCTACACTGTACACTACTAGGCTGTGTATCCATGTATAGTGAACACCAGTCTAGTGTATATAGGATATTGATATCAATTGAGCTACTGTACACTACTAGGCTGTGATCCATGTAGTGAACACAGCCATGAGTGATAGGATATATGATATCATTGAGCTACACTGTACACTTCTAGGCTGTGTAACATGATAGTGAACACAGTCTAGTGTATATAGATATATGATATCATTGAGCTAACACTGGTACACTACTAGGCTGTGTATCCATGATAGTGAACACAGCCTAGTGTTAATAGGATAATCATGGAGCTACACTGTACACTACTCTGTAAACCCAAGTTTGAGACCTTTGTATTTATTTTAGTGTACCGGGGATGCCCAATTGAGCACTTTAAGGGATAAGGTTGTGGTGCAGTGTACATGTGGGTTGGTATATCATGGTATTTTCTGTGTCAATAAATAATATTTTTAAGGGGATGTAAAGTGTTTGTGTGTGCTTTTCTGGATACTGGGAGGGACGTGTGTCTCTGTTATACTATTTCCAGAATCATATCACTACTTCCCTTGATTGAGTTGTACAATGATACAATGTTGCAAGGATCGTTTATATGGATATAAAACCGTTTAGGAACGTAATTAGCACGATCCATCAGGTAAGGGAAGGGGAGGAGAATACGCTGTTCATATAACCCCTTGAATCATTACTGATCTAATTAGCACTAATAAGGATGAAGGCCTGTAATTAAATGTAATGTAACAGAAAGCTACTTCATAAAGTGAAAGGAGCAATATTGTATTATTACGTGGTAGTTCCCTCAGGCTTTATTTATTTGTGGTTTTAACATTTGACTTACAAGAAGGTTCTTTACCTAATTTGTGGAACGTTCCCAATATTGGAACTTATCCACACTAACTATAATGTATCAATGTATTCTCTTGGACTGTATCTTCTCCCACATTTTCCAGCTAGAGACATATTGGGGGCGATTGCCCAAAGTCAGTGTAAAAACTCACGTTATACGGTTGTATATCAGTGGGTTTTACACTGAGTTGTGTGTGGCGGCTCCATTTTCCGAGAATGTTCGGCGATGGCAGGACCGCTTAGTAAAGTTCTTGCGCTACTATTGTAGCGTCCATTGAATAGGAGGCGTTAGCCGTGGCACTTACCTGGCAGAGATCCCGTGGTGATGTACAGAATCTCGCACGGGGGATTATTGCATTGAGGGGAAACTCGGGCAGGCGAGGTGCGTAGGAAGACAATATTGCTTCGCCCCATTAATTGTTGCAGATGTGTGCTTAATACCTAGATAGGGAATCTCTGCAAACATTCCAACACTTTACATAAATGGGGGGGAATTTCCCCCCTTGTTATAATGCGTTCCAATGTCCAATTACGACACATTCCGAGGTTTCACGGTCATGTGATCAATCAAATCCATAAACAAAACAGTTTGGTATGTATGTATATACAGTATATGTATGTGAATATGTATGTATGTATGTATATACAGGTATATGTATGTAAATAGGTCTGTTATTATTACAGTATATGTATGATGTAAATATGGTTGTTTGTATGTATGTATATACAGTATAGTATGTTGAATATGTATGTATGTATGTATATACAGTATATATATGTAAATAGGTATGTATGTATATACAGTATATGTATGTATGTAAATATGTATGTTTGTATGTATGTATATACAGTATATGTATGTGAATATGTATGTTTGTATGTATATACAGTATATGTATGTATGTGAATATGTATGTTTGTATGTATGTATATACAGTATATGTATGTGAATATGTATGTATGTATGTATTAAGATAGGTATGTATGTATAATACAGGATATGTATGTATGAAATATGTTATGTTGTATGAGTATATACAGTATATGTATGTGGAATATGTATGTTTGTATGTTATTATACAGTATATGTATGTATGTGAATATGTATGTTTGTAAATATATATACAGTATATGTATGTAAATAGGTATGTATGTATATACAGTATATGTATGTATGTGAATATGTATGTTTGTATGTATGTATATACAGTATATGTATGTGAATATGTGTGTATTTATGTATATACAGTATAGTATGTAATAGGTAGTATGTTATACAGTATATGTATGTATGTAAATATGTATGTTTGTATGTATGATATACAGTTATAGTTGTGAATATGTATGTTGTGTATGTATATACAGTATATGTATGTGAATATGTATGTTGTATGTATATATATATACAGTATATGTATGTATGTGATATGTATGTTTGTATATATATATATATATATATATATATATATATATATATATATATATATATAATATATATATATACAGTATATGTATGTAAATAGGTATGTATGTATATACAGTATATGTATGTATGTTTGTATGTATGTATATACAGTATATGTATGTAAATAGGTATGTATGTGTATATATACAGTATATGTATGTAAATAGGTATGTATGTATATACAGTATATGTATGTATGTATGTGAATATGTATGTTTGTATGTATGTATATACAGTATATGTATGTTGTGAATATGTATGTTTGTATATATATACAGTATATGTATGTAATAGGTGTGTATGTATATCACAGTATTGTATGTAAATAGGTATGTATGTATGTATGTATATACAGTATATGATGTATGTGATATGTATGTGTGTATAATATTATATGTATATGTATAATATAGAAGTTAGCTGGGTGTGCACACAGCTTCATGTATTTCAGTTACCTGGTGCTGCCGACTATATCCCAGATATATAGATAAATGTTCCACAGATGTCAGTGCTACTCAGGTTCTTCAATCAGTGCTTTTTTAGCAAACATTATTGAGTGCAATAATAAGCAACGTTTCGGCCGTTATTTATGGTCTTTTTCAAGCTCAAAAACATAGTGCATTTGTACAACATTATATATCCCTGAGTAATTGTGGTAATGTAAGGCACACCTATACAAAACATCGTCTAAAGATTAAAGTGACAGTGCTTTATCAACGCATTCAACACACTGTCACTTTAATTTCTGTTAAGTGGAAATATGTGTTTACATGTTAAATTATTAAGGCCAATGCAAAGTATCTTATTAGCCTGTGGCAAAGGCATGTGTCTAGATATAATACAGCCTAAGGTATAGAGCAGGCGTTTTTAACTTGTGACCTTTCACGTGTTTGAAAACCACAATCCCAGCATTCTCTGTTTTGCAGTAAGTTTTTCTAATATCCTGTAGCTAAGGCATCTGCTAGATCTAATACAGCCTAAGCTTGTGACCTTTGTGACATGTTTGAAAACTTACAAATCCCAGCATTCTCGTTTTGCAGTTAGTGTTCTTAATGAACTTTTCACATGTTTAAAACTACAACTCCCAGCATTCTCTGTTTTGCAGTTAGTGCTAATGACCTTTTCAACGTTTAAAAACTACAACTCCCAGCATTCCCTAACTGCACAGAATTCTAGAAAACTTACATGGTTATTCATAAAAGTCTTATTGTAAAAAATGGTACTAATTTTGCCCCAACCAATAAAATATTAGCTTTCAAATGTTAAATAAGATCTGATTGGTTGGGGCAAAAGTAGCACCTTTTTAAACGATAAGAACTTTTTATTGAATCTCCCCATTAGTTTTCATAAATCGGAATAAAGACATTTTCCTGACTTACAGACATTAAAAGCCCACGGTCATGTTTAATGCTTCTACCCAAGGGTTTGAACATGCAAGTGATTCATCTGCCCTTCCCTTACATCCATAGCTATTAGACTATTGGATTAGGGAAGCATTATATGGTCGATGGTTGGCGCAAGTTATGCCCGCTTTGCTGGCGGCAGCGCAGTACCAGAAGAGGCAGCGTGCTGCAGACGTCCAAAGTAATTTACCAGAGGTTGCTCTTTACACAGTAAGTATTAAACACCAACTAATAGCTGGACGATAAATACTATGGGCGGGTGAGATTCACCCAAAATCGCCAGAATATGGTAAATCCCGTAGGGAGATTTGCCCAGAGAACTTGGCCTTGGGTGGAATCTCCCTGTTAGTCATAAACTTTACCATATTTGCACTCACTTCCAAATACCCCTACCTGGCAGTTATAATCTATAAAGTCTAAAGGTTCGTGCACACATTGCGGTACACGTGCTGACGCCACAACATGTACAATGCCCATTTTGGCCGATAATCATGCCGTGGTATTGAAGAACAGCATTTCGGCTGATAAAGTGCCCATACAGATTTACAGTCACTAAGGGGTTAGGAAACACAGGATTTGATTAGCTTGACAAGTTATGGAGGAGGTTTGGATAAAGAGGTAAAAGCTCCCCACAGGGTTATTATAAAATGAAGTAGAGTCTATAACTGAAGGTACTGACAAGCCTCATGTTATATATATTAATATTTGGGTTAAAAACTGCCCATTTCTTAGAAGTGTGGGGTAGTTCAGAGACATGCAAAGTCATTTAATCATAACACAGACACTCCTGTCTAGCAAACAGAAAACTGGATTGTCTCATTACTTTCTAGGGAGAGGGGAGGGGGAGAGTAAATGTGAGAGTCTGAAAGATGTTCTATTGGCTAAGACGGTCACATGTTTTACAACAGCATAAGGAAGGTGTAATACAGGAACTTCCTTACACTTCTGTCTGTGTCATGGACAGTGCCTAAGAGACATGTTTTGATTGGCTAACAGTGGAAGATCAGAACCTCTCATTGGATGTTAGTAAAATTTCCACTTCCTTTTAGTGTCTACATGGAGACCCTGTAGAAATCCTGGAGGTGTGTTCTTAACCTATCATTTTAAGTTTTCTTCAAACTTAGGGGTGTCCAGTAAAGTAAGTAATTTGGTTATTAATTGTATATAAATTGTTTTGTAATTCAGTAGTAGGTAGTAGTACTATACTTGTATGGTGTTATTCTTATGGTGATTTTAATTAATAGTGCTAATACACACATACTATGGACCTTCCTATGTGTAATAATGCTATTATACCCCCACCTAGTTAGTTTGCTCCTAAAAACTCAATGCAATCTCCGTAACAAATATAAATGTATTTATATAATATAAGGTGCTTTGTGGACTGACAAGTGTCTTTTAGGGCTTAAGGGGTCCACAGCTTGTACCAGGACCCCCCTCCTGGCACTTAGAAGTGTCTAGAGGAAGTATAGCCATTTATAGTATAGCAGCACAAGGAGATTAAAGTTTGTTATCCGCCAAAACTCCAAGATCCCTTTCCAACAGGGATTCACTTAACACAGAGCCCATTTAGAGTATAAGCAGCACAAGGATTTTTAAGTCCAAAATGCATCAACTTCCATTCAACATGAATTCACTCTGCCACTTAGCAGCCCAATGTGACCATCTATCTAGATCCCCCTGTACGATTGCATTCATCCTCTGAAGTTTTAATGGTCGACAAAGTTTTGTGTCGTCAGCCAAACACAGAACCTTGCTGACAATACCCAATTCCCAAATCATATAAATAGATTAAAAGAAGTGGCCCCAACACAGAACCTGTGGCCCCCACTTAGCACTTTAGTCCATAATGATGAAGCCCCATACAACTACTCTCTGCACCCTATTCATTACCAATTTTCTATCATGTACAATGTGACTCCCCCGACCAACAGACCTTAGCTTATCCATTCCATATTTCAGACTATGAACAGAAATAGATAATGTGCCTTTAAGACAGGATAACAGCTTATTAAATCCTTGACTATGAATATACCACCTTATAAAGGACCAGAAGATGTTGTGTGTACTAGTACTGGTGGTTGGTTAGCTATGTAAACCTAGTTACTAGTCAGGACAATAAACTCCAGCGTGTGATAGCAGAGGGGTGTTCAGATCCCCCATTAAATTGTGTACCTTGTCCTCACATTCCCCCCATTCTCCAACCATGCTATCCATGTTGCTACTCATTTTATCGCCTTCCAGATGTGAGTTTGGGCCCCTGCTGGCTGCATCTTCTATAGGGCCCACTAGGGGGCTGTTCTAGTCTTCTTTCTTCTCCTTCATAATCTTCACATTTTGTTCTGCCACGTCCTATGAAAGGAAAGAATAAAATCTGGGTTTAACGCCTTCTCTGCCTGACTGCAGCTAACCCCCTCCTTTCCAAACACTGGTCAGGCTTGGCAGCTCTCATCTATATCCCTTAACTGCTACATGCCAGTAACCCTTTTTCACCACCGCAAAGATTTGGGGTCATCTTGGCAATAAAGTGATTAGTTGGAACCATAATTGCACAGCGTTGTACTGGCAGATGGTACACGAGTAGAGCTAAGCAAAAACAGCACCCACGGGTTAATCCAATCTATAGCCATTGTTCATATTGCTTATAAACGGACTGATAGATAACTACATTAATTCGCCCCAGCCCTGCGTGTGTGTACTTAATATGTGTCCTTTATATAGTGGGGGATTATGGGTAAGGATCCGATCCCCTGCTGATTGGAGACTATAATAAATGTAAATACAGGGCTGGACTGATTATAAACTGAGGTATAGATCAAACACCGTGAACCTAGAGTATGAGCAAAGATATAGGGCAGTTTCCTTGATTCCTTGGTCCTAGTAATATTAGTAGTAATTGGGGGGATAATAAAGACAAACACATCCAAGTCTAACCTTTTGGGCTAAGCCCCACTAGCCTGTTTGATGTGACGTGTATGCTGCTGTAGTGCAGGAGTACAGCGCACACCAATAGAAGGGGGGGGATGGCCCATTGTGTCCGCTGCCCAACATTATAATGTTGCTGCATCACGCGATTTCTGCACGCTCATAGTGGGGGAACTTGCCTTTCACCCATGTCCCTGTAACCAACCAGAAACTACAGTATATGTATATACCAGTAATTCTCAATATTATATAGTATCCCTGTAACCAACCAGAACCACAGTATATGTATTAATACCAGTATTCTCAATATTATATAGTATCCTTGTACCAACCAGAACTACAGTATATGTATTAATACCAGAATTCTCAATTATAGATAGTATCACGGACAACCAGAACTACAGTATATGTATTAATACCATAATTCTCAATATTATATAGTATCCCCGTATCCAACCGAAATACATTATATGTATTAATACCAGTTAATTCTCAATATATATTAGTATCCCTGTACCAACCCAGAAATACAGTATATGTATTAATACCAGTAATTCTCAATATTATTATGTATCACTGTAAACAACCAGAACACATATATGTATTAATACCAGTAATTCTCAATATATATAGTATCCTGTACCAACCAGAACTACAGTATATTTATTATACCAGAATTCTCAATATTATATAGTACCCTGTACCAACCAGAAAAACAGTATATGTATTAATACCAGAATTCTCACATATTTAATAGTATCCCTGTACCAACCAGAACTACAGTATATGTATAATACAGTAATTCTCCAATATTATATAGTATCCCTGTACCAACCAGAACAACAGTATATGTATTAATACCAGTAATTCTCAATATATATAGTACCGTACCAACCAGAACTACAGTATATGTATTAATACCAGTATTCTCAATATTATATAGTATGCCCGTACCACCAGGAACTACAGTAATGTATTAATACCAGTAATTTCAATTTATATAGTATCCCTGTACCAACCAGATACAGTATATGTATTAAACCACGTATTCTCCATATTAGTATAGTATCCTGTCAACCAAACTACAGTATATGTATTAATACCAGTAATTCTCAATATATATAGTATCCCTGTACCAACCAGGAATTACAGTATATGTATAACCAGTAATTCTCAATATTATATTAGTATCCCCTGTACCAACCAGAATTACAGTATCGTATATACCAGTAATTCTCAATATATATAGTACACTGTACCAACCATAACTACAGTATATGTATTATACCAGTAATTCTAATATTATATAGTATCCCTGTACCAACCAGAATTACAGTATATGTTATTAAACCAGTAATTTCAATAGTATATAGTATCCCTTGTACCAACCATAACTACAGTATAGTATTAATACCAGTAATTCTCAATATTATATAGTATCCCTGTACCAACCATAACTACAGTATATGTATTAATACCAGTAATTCTCAATATATATAGTATCCCTGTACCAACCATAAACTACAGTATATGTATTAATAACCAGTATATCTCAATATTATATAGTATCCCCATACCAACCGAACTACAGTAATGATTAATACCAGTAATCTCAATATTATATAGTATTCCTGTACCAACCAGAATACAGTATATGTATTAATACCAGTCATCTCAATATTATATAGGATCCCTGTACCAACCAGAACTAACAGTATATGTATAATACCAGTAATTCTCAATATTATATGTATCCCTGTACCAACCAGAACTACAGTATATGTATTAATACCAGTAATTCTCAATATTATATAGTATCCTGTACCAACCATAACTACAGTTATGTATTATACCAGTAATCTCAATAGTATATAGGATCCCTGTACCAACCATAACCAGTTATTTGTATAATACCAGTAATTCTCAATATTAATAGTATCCCTGTACCAACCAGAACTACAGTATATGTATTAATACCAGTAATTTCAATATTATATGTATCTGTACCAACCAGACTACAGTATATGTTTATTTACCGGTAATTTCAATTATATATATAGGATCCCTGTACCAACCAGAACTACAGTATATGTATTAATACCAGTATTCTCAATATTATATAGTATCCCTTACCAACCAGAACTACAGTATATGTATTAATACCAGTAATTCTCAATATTATATTAGTATCCCTTACCAACCAGAACTACAGTATATGTATTATATACGGTAATTTTCAATATTATTAGTATCCCTGTACACAACCAGAACTACAGTATATGTATAAATACCAGTAATTCTCATATTATATAGTATACCTGTAACAACTAGAACTACAGTATATGTATTAATACCAGTAATCTCATATTATATAGGATCCCGTACCAAACCAGAACTACAGTATATGGATTAATACCAGTAATTCTCAATGTTAGTATAGTATCCCCGTACCAACCAGAACACCGTATATGTATTAATACCAATAATTAATGAAGTGCCATTACCACAATCTGGCTGGAGACAGTTCCACAGTGTCACGTTCTCACTGTAAAAGAAACCTCTCCTAACCTGAAGATGAAACTTCTTTCTTCCAACCTTAAAGGATGTCCAGTTGTCCTCTGATATGACCTATTAGTGAACAATGCACCAGAGAGCCTCATGTGTATGGCCATTAATATATGTGTGTAAGGTTATCATGTCCACACACAAACGGTGCTTCTCCAATGTAAACAGCCCTACTTGTCTAATCTGCTGCATATTCAAGCCCCTCCATTCTTATTAATTAGTTGCCTTCATGAGCTGCTTCCAGGTTTCCCCCAACAGGGGCGTATCTAGGGTCTAAGAAGATACGGGGAACTCCTGGGCCACTCCATGCGCCGCGCATAGCGCGGCGCCCAAAATTTTTTAGGCCACGCCCCTTTCTCCGCCAATTAGGACACACCCCACTAAGTACTTAAGGAGATGGCCCAAAAAGACACAGACAGAACAGATAGATAACCACAAACATAGACAACAGCCGATAGTGATAAACAGACAGAAAGACAGTGAATAGACAGACCGAGATAGAGATTGGATAGAGAGACACAATTATTAATGACACAAAGGCACAGTAAACTGGCAATATCATATATTACTGGTAGCAATCTGGTAATTTTAAACTTACTGTTGGTTTCAGTTGTAGTCAGTCGCTTGGCCATAATTGGCCAGGGAGACCTTCTTGTACCTTTACATGGACCTCTGCCCTATTATCTGTCCCTCTCTCTGTAATCTATCTATCTAACTTGCATCTATCTACTAACTCTGCTATCTATCTACAACCATGCTATCTATCTATCGTCCCTCTCTCTTCTGCTCTCTATCTATCTATCTATCTATCTAAACTCTGCTATCTCTATCTACTATCTAAATCTGCTATCTATCTATCTATCTAACTCTGATCTTCTATCTATCTATCTAAACTCTGCCTACTATCTAACTCTGCTATTATCTACTATCTATCTTCATCTATCTTCATCTATCTATCTATCTTATACTCTGCTATCATCTAACTCTGCTTATCTATACTATAATCTATCATATCTATCTATCATCTATCTATCTATCTATATATCTATCTATCTATCTATCTACTATCTATCTAACTTCTATATTATCTAACTATCTATCTATCTATCAACCTGTCTATCTATCTAACTTGCTACTATCTATCTATCTAACTCATCCTATCTATCTATCTTATATAACTCTGCTCATCTATCTATCTATCTATACTATCTATCTATCTATCTATCTATCTATCTATCTATCTAAACTATCTAACTCTGCTATCTATCTATCTAATCTTCTATCTAATCTATCTATCTAACTCTGCTATTAATCTATCTATCTATATATCTAACTGCTATCTGATCTATCTATCTATGCATCTATCTATCTCTGCATCTATCTATCTATCTAACTCTGCTATCACTAACTCTGCATTCTAGCTACTATCTAACTCTGCTATATCTATCTACTCTGCTATCTATCTCTATCTATCTATCTAACTCGGCTTCTATCTATCTATCTATCTATATATCTATCTATCTATCTAACTCTGCTATCTATCTACTCTGCTATCTATCTATCTATCTATCTAACTCTGCTATCTATTATCTACTATATCTATCTATCTATTATCTATCTATTCTATTATATAACTATGCTATCTATATCTATCGTATATATCTATCTAAATCTGCTATCTAATCTGCTATCTATCTATACGATCTATTATCTATCTAATCTGCTATATATCTAACTCTGCATTCTTATCTATCTAACTCTGCTAATCTTCTATATCTAATCTCTATCTATATATCTATCAACTCTGGCTATCTATCTATCTATATAACTCTGACTATCATCTATCTATCCTATCTATCTATCTATCTATCTATCTATGCTATCTATCCATCTGAATCTATCTACTATCATCTATACTATCTATCTAACCTTGCTATCTATCTATCTATATACGCTCTGCTCTCTTCTATCATCTAACTATCTAACGATGCTATCTATCGATCTAACTCTATCTATCTATCTATCTATCTATCTATCATCTATCTATTATCTATCTATCGATCTATCATCTACTCTGCTATCTATCTTCTATATAACCGCGCTCGCTATCTATCTACTAAACTATCAAACTCTGCTATCTATCTGATCGTAACTCTATCTAATCTATTATCTGCTCTGCTAGCTAATCTATATATCTATCTTGCTAGCGATCTATCTATCTATCTCTGCTATCTATCTATCTATCTTCTATCTATGTATCTAATCTAATATCTAGCTATCTATCTATCTATCTATCTATCTATATAACTTCGCTATCTATCTATCTATCTAACGCTGCTATCTAACGCTGCTATCTAACTCTGCATCTATCTAGTAGGAGAAGGCCGGGGGAGCGCAGAGGGCCGTCGTATGTTCTGCGCCGTCGCGCGCGTGACGTCATCGCGCGGCGTGCGGTTGAGTCATCGCGCCGACGGAGTCCGCCGGGGAGTCGGAACTAGGGGCACAAGGAGGAAAAATCGGGGCCACTTTGCAAAACATCCGGGCACGTGCCCCCGAATGTTTTAACGTAGATACGCCACTGATTTCCAAGATGTCCCTTTTGTAATGGGTTCCAAAACTGCACCGCATATTCCAAATGAGGCCTTACCAGTGCCTGTAAGAGGGAGAATAATATTTTTCTATCTTGAATCTTTCCCTCTATACAAGACAATATCTTGCTAGCTATAGCCGTTGCTACCTGCATTTGTTTGCTACAGCTAAGTCTGTTATCTACCCGAACCCCCAATTCTTTTCCCATTACAGATTCACTTAACACAGAGGTTATATGGTGTAGGGGGCACAGGGATTTTAAATCACAATGCATCACCTACATTATCAACATTGAATCCCATCTGCCATTCTGCTGCCCATTGTGATAATCTATCTAGGTTGCTTGCAGCACTTGCACATCATGGAAGTTCCAAAGCTCTGCATAATTTATGTCATCAGCAACCAGAGACCTGTCCAATGTCCCTTTAAGGCATTTTTGCGATCCAATAACAGTCTCTTCCATGAACAAATGTTTCTTCAAGGCACAGTCCTCAGTTATACATTAGCGCTATGTGGCACAGATCAAATGTTTACCAAAACAAATATATCACATCCACACTGTACTGAATCTAATTCTTACTACTTCTCATAAATCCAAAGTATTCACATCCCGCTGTAATGAATCTAACTTCTACTCACTCATCAAAATCCAACTATATCCATTCCAACCGCTGTACCTGAATCTAACTTCTACTTACTTCATATAAAATCAACAAATATATCACATCCACAGCTGTACCTGAATATACTCTACTCCTCATCATAAAATCCAAATAATCATCCACGCTGTACCTGAATCTAATCTTACTCGCTTCATCATAAAATCCAAATATATCACTCCACCGCTGTACCTGAATCTAACTTGCTCACTCACTTCATCATAAATCCAAAATATCACATCCACCGCTGTACCTGAATCTAACTCTTACTCACTTCATTATAAAATCCAATATATCACATCCCACCGCTGTACCTGAATCTAAACTTCTTACTCACTTCATCAAAAATCCAAAATATCACAATCCACCGCTGGACCTGAATCTAACTTTTAATCACTTCATCATAAAATCCAAATATATCACATAACCGCTTGTACCTGAATCTAACTTCTTACTACTTCATTCATAAAATCCAAATATATCACATCCACCGCTGTACTGAATCAAACCTTCTTAATTCACTAATCATAACATAAAAATCCAAATATATCATCGCCGCTGTACCTGAATCTACTTCTTACTCACTTCAATCATAAAATCCAATCTATACCACATCCACCGCTGTACCTGAATCTAACTTCTACTCACTTCATCATAAAATCCAAATATATTCACATCCACCGCTGTACCTGAATCTAACTTCTTACCACTCATCATAAAATCCAAATATATAACACATCCACCGCTGTACCTGAATCTAAATTCTACTCACTTATCATAAAATCCAAATATATCACATCGACCGCTGTACCTGAATCTAACTTCTTACTCACTTCATCATTAAAATCCAAATATACCACATCCACGCTGTACCTGAATATAACTCTTACTCACTCATCATAACAATCAAAACATATCACAATCCGACCGCGGGACCTGAATCTACTTCTACATCCTTCATCATAAATCCAATATACAATCCACAGCTGTACATGAATCGAACTTTTACTCACTTCATCAAAATCCAAAAATATCACTCCACCGCTGTACTGAATCTAACTTCTTACTCACTTCATCATTAAAATCCAAATATATCACACCACCGCTGTACCTGAATCTAACTCTTACTCACTCATCATAAAATCAAATAATCACATCCACCGCTGAACCTGAATCTAACTTCTTAATCACTTCATCATAAAATCCAAAATTATCACATCCACCGCTGTACCTGAATCTAACTTCATCATCATAACTATCACATCCACGCGTTCCTAATCTAACTCATAAGTCATCATAAATCCAAATATATCACATCCACCGCTGTACCTGAATCTAACTTCTTACTCACTTCATCATAAAATCCAAATATATCACACCCCCGCTGTACCTGAATCTAACTTCTATTACTCATCATACAATCCAAATATATCACATCCTCGCTGTACCGCAATCAACTCTTACTCACTTCATCATAAAATCCAAATATATCACACCCACCGTGTACCTGAATCTACTTCTTATCACTTCATTCATTAAAATCCAAATATTATCACATCACACCGCTGTACCTGAATCTAACTTCTTACTACTTCATCATAAAATCCAAATTCATCACATCCACCCTGTAACTGAATCTAACTTCTTACTCACTCATCATACAATCCAAATATATCACATCCACCGCTGTACCTGAATCTAACTTTACTCACTGCTCCATAAAATCCAAATATATCACATCCACGCTGTACTGAACTAACTTCTTACTGCTTCATCATAAAATCCAAATATATCACATCCACCGCTGTACCTGAATCTAACTTTACTCGCTTCATCATAAAATCCAAAGATATCACATCCACCGCTGTACTAGAATCTAACTTCTTACTCACTTCATCATAAAATCCAAATAATCACATCCACCGTGTACCTGACTAACTTCTTACTCGCTTCATCATAAAATCCAATATATCTCACATCCACCGCTGTACTGAATCTAACTTCTTACTCGCTTCATCATAAAATCCAAATATATCACATCAACGGGTACCTGAATCTAACTTCTTACTCACTTCATCATAAAATCCAAATATTTCACATCCACCGTGTACCTGAATCTACTTCTTACTCGCTTCATCATAAAATCCAATATATATCACATCCACAGCTGTACCTGAACATAACTCTTACTCGCTTCATCATAAAATCCAAATCTATCACATCCACCGCTGTACCTGAATTAACTCTTACTCCTCATCATAAAATCCAAAATATGCAATCCACCGCTGTACCTGAATTAACTCTTACACTTCATCATAAAAATCCAAATAATTCACATCCACCGTGTACTGAATCTAACTTCTTACTCACTTCAACATAAATCCAAATATATCACATCCACGCTGTACCTGAATCTAATCTACTCGCTTCATCATAAAAACAAATATATCACATCCACGCTGTACCTGAATCTAACTTCTTAATCGCTTATCATTAAAATCCAAATAACCAAATTCCACCGCTGTACCTGAATCTAACTTCTTACTGACTTCATCATAAAATCCAATATATCACATCCACCGCTGTACCTGAATAACTTCTACTCACTTCATCATAAAAATCCAAATATACCACATCCACCGCTGTACCTGAATTAACTTTACTTGCTTATCATAAAATCCAAATATAATCCACATCCGACCGCGTGTACCTTGAAATCAACTTCTCACTGACTTCATACATAAAATCCAAAAGAATATCACATCCACCGCTGTACCTGAACTAACTTCTACTCACTTCATCATAAAAATCCAATATATTATCACATCCACCGCTGTACAGAATCACTTCTACTCGCTTCATCATAAAATCCAAATATATCACATCCACCCGCTGTACCTGAATCTAACTTCTTACGTCGCGTCATCATAAAATCCAAAATAATCACATCCCACCGCTGTACCTGAATCTAACTTCTTTACTCGCTTCATCATAAAATCAAATATATCACATCCACCGCTGTAACTGATCTAACTCACTCCTTATATAAAATCCAAAATACACATCCACCGTGTACCTGAATCTAACTTCTACTACTTATCATACAATCCAAATATTCACATCCACCGCTGTACATGATCTAACTTCTACTCCTCACATAAATCCAAATATTCAACATCCACCGCTGTACCTGAATAAACTTCTTACTGCAGCTTCATCATAAAAACAAATATATCACACCACCGCTGTACCGAATCTAACTTCTTACTCACTTCATCATAAAATCCAAATATATCACATCCACCGCTTGTACCTGAATCTATATTTCTTACGACACTTCATCATAAAATCCAAATATATCACATCATACGCTGTACGAGGAATCTACTTCTACTTACTCACTTCATAATAAAATCCAAATATATCACATCCACCGCTTGTGTACTGAATCTAACTTCTTACTCCTTCATCATAAAATCCCAAATTACCACATCCACCGCTGTACCTGAATCTAACTTCTTACTGACTTATCATTAAAATCCAAATATATCACATCAACGCTGGACCTGAAATCTAACTTCTTACTACTTCATCATAAATCAAATATACACATCCACCGCTGTAACCTGAATCTAACTTCTTTACTATCAATTAAATCCAAAATATCACATCCACACCGGCGGTACCTGAATCTAACTTCTTACTGACTTCATCATAAAAATCCAAATATATCACATCCCGCTGTACCTGAAACTAACTTCTACTACTTCATCATAAAAATCCAAATATATCACATCCACCGCTGTACCTGAATCTAACTTCTTACTCGCTTCATCATAAAATCCAAAATATCACACCCACCGCGGTACCTGAATCTAACGTCTCTATCGCTCATCATAAAATCAAATATATCACATCCACCGCTGTACCTGAATCTAAATTCTTACTCGCTTCATCATAAAATCCAAATATATCCACCACCCACCGCTGTACTGAATCTAACTTCTTACTCACTTCATTCATAAAATCCAATATATTCACATCCACGCTGTACCTGAATCAACTTCTACTCACTTCATCATAAAATCCAATATATACATCCCCGCTGTACCTGAATCTAACTTCTACTCACTTCATCATAAAATCCCAAAATATCACATCCACCGCTACGACCCTGAATCTAACATTACTCTACTTCATCATAAATCCAAATATATCCATCCACCGCTGTACCTGAATCAACTTCTAACTCACTCAATCATAAAATCCAAATATATCACATCCACCGCTGTACCTGAATCATTTTACTCACTTCATCAAAAATCCAAATAATCACATCCCACCGCTGTACCTGAATCTAACTTCTACTCCATCATCATAAATCCAAATTATCACATCCACCGCTGTACCTGAATCTAACTTCTTACGTTCATCATTAATCCAAATCAATATCAACATCCACCGCTGTCACTGAATCTAACTTCTTACTGCTCTTCATCATAAAAATCCAATTATCCCATCCACGCTGTACTGAATCTAAACTTCTTACTCGCTTCATCATAAAATCCAAATATATCACATCCACCGCTGTACCTGAATCTAACTTCTTACGTCACTTCACCCATTAAAATCCAAATATATCACAATCCCACCGATGTACCTGAATCTAACTTCTTACTTCATTCCTCATAAAATCCAAATATATCACATCCGACCGCTGTAAGACTCTAACTTCTTACTCACTTCATCATAAAATCAAAATATCACATCACGCGTACCTGAATTAACTGTTATCACTGCACCATAATCCAATATATCACATCACCGCTGGACCTGAATCTAACTTCTTACTCACTTCATCAAAAATCCAAAATATCCACATCCACCGCTGTACCTGATTAAATTCGTACTTCACTTCATCATAAAATCCAATATATCACATCCACCGCTGTACCTGAATCTAACTCTACTTAATTTCATCATAAAATCCAACTATATCACATTCCACCGCTGTACCTGATCTAACTCTTACTCACTTCATCATAAAATCCAAATAATCACATCCACCGCTGTACCTGAATCTAACTTCTACTATTCATCATAAAATCCAAAATATCACAATCCACCGCTGGTACCTGAATCTAACTTCTTTCACTTCATCATAAAATCCAAAATATATCACATCCACCGCTGTACTGAATCTAACTTCTTACCCTTCATCATAAAATCCCAAATATATCAAATCCACGCCTGTACCGAATCGTAACTCTGTCACCCGTATCAAAATCAAATAATCACATCCACGCTGTACTGATCTAACTTCTTCACTCACTATCCTAAAATCCAAAGATATCACATCCACCGCTGTACCTGAATCTAACTTCTCACTCGCTTCATCATAAAATCCAAAATATATCACAATCCACCGCTGTACCTGAATCTAACTTCTCCTCACTATTATAAAAATCCAAATATATCACATCCACCGCTGTACGAATCTAAACTTCTTCACTCGTTCATCATTAAAATCCAAAATATATCACATCCACCGCTGTACCTGAATAAAACTTCTCACTCGCTCATCATAAAATCCAAATATATCACATCCACCGCGTTGTACCTGAATCACTTCTCACTGCTCATCATAAAATCCCAATATTATCACATCCACCGCTGTACCTGAATCTAACTTCTCATCGCTTCATCATAAAATCCAAATATATCCCATCCACCGCTGTACCTGAATCAACTTCTCACGCGCTTCATCATAAAATCCAAATATATCACATCCACAGCTGTACTGAATCTAACTTCTTACTCGCTTCATCATTAAAATCCAAATATATCACATCCACGCTGTACCTGAATCTAACTTCTTACTCGCTTTCATCATAAAATCCAAATAATAACATCCACCGCTGTACCTGAATCTAATTCTTACTCACTTCATCATAAAATCCAAATATACACATCACCGCTGTTGTACCTGAATCTAACTTCTTACTCACTTTCATCATAAAATCCAAATATATCACATCACCCGCTGTACCGTGAATCTAATTCTTACTCATTTCATCATTAAAATCCAAAGTATATCACACCACCGCTGTACCTAATCTACTCTTACTCATTCATCATATAAATCCAAATATATCACATCCACCGTGTACCTGAATATAACTTCTACTCATTCATCATAAAATCCAATATATCACATCACCACCGCTGTACCGAATCTAACTTCTTACTCCCTTCATCATAAAATCCAAATATATCACATCCACCGCGTACCTGAATCAAATTCTTACCACTTCATCATAAAATCCAAATATACCACATCCACCGTTGACCTGAATCTAACTTCTTACCACTTCATCATAAAATCCCCAATATATATCCATCCACGCGTACCTGAATCTAACTTCTTACTCACTTCATTCATAAATCCAAATAATCACATCCACGCGTACCTGAATCTAACTCTTTACTCAGTTTCATCATAAAAATCCAAAATATCACATCCACCGGCTTGTACCTGAATCATAACTAATTACTCATTCATCATAAAATCCAAATATATACACATCCACCGCTGTACCTGAATCTAAACTTCTTACTCACTTCATCAAAATCCAAATATATCACATCACTGCTGTACCAATCAACTTCTACTCACTTCATCATAAAATCCAAATATTTTATCACATACACCGCTGTACCTGAATCTAACTTCTTACTCGACTTCATCATAAAATACCAATATATCACATCCCACCGCTGTACTGAATCTAACTTCTTACTCACTCATCATAAAATCCATATATATCACATCCACGGCTAACTGATATAATCGTACTCACTTTCACATAAAAATCCAAATATACAACTCCCCGTTGACCTGAATCTAACTTCTTACTCACTTCATCATAAAATCCAAATATATCACATCCACGCGGTACCTGAATCTAACTTCTTACTCACTTCATCATAAAATCCAAATATATCACATCCACCGCTTGACCGAATCTAACTTCTACCACTTCATTCATAAAAATCCAAATATATCACATCACCGCTGTACCTGAATGAAACTTCTTACTCACTCATCATAAAAATCCAAATATACCACATCACCGCTGTACCTGAATCTAACTTCTTACTCACTTCATCATAAAATCCAAATATATCACTCACAGCTGTACCTGAATCTAACTTCTTCTTCACTTCATCAAAAATCCAAATATATCACATCCACCGCTGTACCTGAATCTAACTTCTTACTACTTCACATAAAATCCAAAATATATCACATCCACCGCTGTACCTGAATCTAACTTCTTACTCACTTCATCATAAAATCCAAATATATCACATCCACCGCGTAACCTGAATCTAACTTCACTCACTTCATCATAAAAGCAAATATATACAATCCACCGCTGTACTGAATCTAACTTCTTACTCACTTCATCATAACATCCAAAAATAATCAACATCCACCGCTGTACCTGAATCTAACTTCTTACTCACTTCATCATAAAATCCAAATATACCACATCCACCTGTACCTGAATCTAACTTCTTACTCACTTCATCATAAAATCCAAAATATACCATCCACCGCTGTAATGAATCTAACTTCTACTCACTTCATCATAAAATCCAAATATATCACATCACCGCTTGTTACGAACTAACTTCTTACTCACTCATCATAAATCCAAATATATCACATCACTGTGTACCGAATTAACTCTACTCCCTTCTTCATAAAACCAATAATTTGTCTGGCATGATCTATTTCCCATAAACCATGGACTACTACTAATAAGATGATCTCTGGAGACAAAGTCAAGGATATGATCCCATAACAAAGTTTCCATCACCTTCCCAACCAATGAGTTAGGCTTACCAGGTCTATAGTTACCAGGCTGTGAACGACTACCTTTATTGAAACACTGGTATTATACAGTCCCTGCTATAAGGACAAGGATTCTCGGCAGTGGAAAACCGATGTTAAAAAATGGTTTAGCAGCATCCTCTACAACCACCTCAGCCCCATTATTTAATGGTCCCACATTCTCAGTCTTATCTTTTTACAAAAAAACATCTTGGGTTGGACTTTGCTTTGTCGGCAATCCAATTTCATTTTCTATTTTAGCTAGTTTAATTGCCTTTCTTGCACTCTTTATTACAACTTTGAAGTCCTGGAAGACTGTTCTGTTCCCTCTGATTCAAAATTTAAAAGCCTTTTTCTTTTTTTCCATTCCCTTTTTACTGAGCATTAAGCCATGCAGGAGGGGACCTCTTTTTTACACTTGTTCCCTAAAGGTACCGATTCGAAATGTAACTTTTCTTGTTGTTACACTTGTGTGACATTTATGTTACATGTTATGTTACATTGTTATGTTACATTGTGTACACCTTGTTATGTTAATTGTTATGTACATGTTATGTTACATTGTTATGTTACGTACATGTTTGTTACATTGTTCTGTTACATGTTGTGTTAACAATTGTGTTACATGTTATGTTACATGTTATGTTACATTGTGTTACTTATTGTGTTTGTTTGTTACAGTTGTTATGTTACATGTTTGTTAATTTGTTACATTGTTATGTTACATATGTTAATTGTGTTACATTATTGTGTTACATTGTTATGTTACATTGTTATGTTACATTGATGTTACATTATTGTGTACATGTGTTATGTTACATGTTTATGTTACATTGTTATGTTCATTGTGTTACATTATGTGTTCATTGTATGTTACATGTTAGTACAATTGTTATGTTACATTGTTAGTTACAATTGTTAGTTTACATTGTGTACATTATTTGTGTACATTGTATGTTACATTGTTATGTTACCATTGTTAGTTCATTGTGTACATTGTTATGTTTACATTTTATGTTACATTGTGTTACATTGGTTTACATTGTGTTACATGTCGTTACATTTGTTACATTTGTTTGTTACATTGTTATGTTACATTGTGATGTACATTGTTTGTTACTTGGTAATTGTTATGTTAATTGGGTTACATTGTTATGTTACATTGTGTTACATTGTTAGTTACACTGTGATGTTCATTGTTATGTTTCATTGTTATGTTACATTGTTGTGTTACTATGTTACTGTGTTAGCTTGTTACAATGGTCCATAAAGAAAGGCTCCTTTTCATATAATGTTTGGTGGAGATTGAATGACAGACACACACTCTCAGGATACTGATTACTTGCTATTTAATTTTTAACACAATCATTGTAATATCAGCCAGTAGTGTTATTTAACACGCATTTTTTAGACAACAATTGTCCAATGAGTTCCCCCGTTTACCAGGTTTCGGCGCGGGTCCTTTCCTTACGGTACAACGGCCCTTTCAATAAGAATTCATTTACTGAAAGAAACAATAATAGATAAACTGTGAGTAGAATCAAGCATCAAGTAATAAAAAAACCAAGAAATTACCATGTATTCGACCAACCACACTGCGATTAAAGGGGAAGTTCAGCACAAATACCATTGGTTTTTTAATTAACAGGCAGATATTGTTTGTCAGGAATGACCATAATCTGCATATCAAGTTATCTTTTGTGCATCAATAAATCATTTAATAAATACTTGACCTACCTGTATGCAGGACCCCTAATAGTGCCATTATCATCTCAGACATTGGGTGGATCAATTTGAGCATGTGTGGACCCACCCAATAGCCCATCAGGAGAGAATTCTGTTGTGGGACATTAGGGAAGTGGTGCATCCTGGGATTAAGGCGGCACCATTATACAACCTGAAAATGGCAGCTCACTACTGACCCACGCAACGTAGAAAATAAAAAAACCGAAACCCTTTTTTGAAAATGAAAAACCACATATGAAATCTAGAACTATATCAAATTAATAAATAACTTTATTGTGATTTTTTTTTTTCCTTTTTTAAATATGGAGATTTTAATTCTAATATTAATATATCTATTATTTTAATAAAATATTATTATAACACGAATTCCTTTTAACGCCACGCAATTCACAAAGTACACGGGCACGTAAACACCAATCATATTATATAGTATCCCTGTACCAACCAGAACTACAGTATATGTATTCATACCAGTAATTCTCAATATTATATAGTATCCCTGTACCAACCAGAATTACATTATATGTATTAATACCAGTAATTCTCAATATTATATAGTATCCCTGTACCAACCAGAACTACAGTATAGGGAGAGGAGGAGGGGAGTAAGAGTGAATCAGCTACTCCTCTAACTTCTCCGCTTCCTATAATTCACTGTTTGGCCGTCAACAATAGCGTATCCCAAAGTCATGAACGAGGCAGGGAAGAAGTGGGTCTGAAGAGAAAAATTTGTGTGTGACAGTTCGGCAGTGGTAGGACATCGGCTGGCGTCAGGACAGCAGGACCCACCCGTTGGCATTCTGCAAACAAAGGCCAATGTTAAAACAACTAAGATACAAACAGGTAACGAAGATATTTCTTAGTTCCTTTCAGTTTTACTTTCCACTTCTCGTATTGCAGGGAGGATACAAAGTAGCATATAGGGACCATTGGACAGCTCCCCCTCTTCCCTTTGGGTGACACACTGAGCACACTCTAATGCAGAGAAGGCATAGAGGCACATTCGAGGAACATAAAAACTTAGGAAGGAAGCAACATTTTTTCCACGTGGAAGGCAATAGGGGAGGGGTTGTGATGGGAGGGGAAAGAGACGGAATGGGATGCAGCGAAGGAGGGGAGGGAAGGAAGGGGAGGGGTGGACAGGAGGGGAAGGACGGTGGGTGGGAGAAAATGATAGGTTAGGGACGAACGGGGTTGGGGGAAGAATGGGCTTGGCAGAGGAGATGGGCGGGGTGGAGTAGGGGTGGTAGGAGGTGAGAATGATTGGGCAGGAAGAGGGGTGGGGCAAAAAAAATTGAAAGAGGGGTTGAGACAATGCCGGATGGGGGGTTGGGTTGGTGGAAAGGGTGGGTCGGAACAGGAAAAGGAGTTGTAACAAAGAGGGGCAAAAGAAATAGGGAAGGAAAAAAAGGAGGATGAGAAATTAATACTTAGAAAACGTCAATGGGAAAGAACCCATATTGATCAAAGATGAGGGGAATAGAAGGACCCTAATAATTACATCAACGAATGGCATGTAGACAACCTGTTAAATGGGGAGATGGGACACCTGAGGGGAGGAGGAGAGACAAGTACCTTGAGCAGCGCACATGGCAGATTACAACGAGCAGTTTTCAATTCTTTAAAACAATGAGATCATCTAAAGAGAAACACACCAAATAAAGTTTTAATGCTTCTTTATTTACAAGAGAATGAAATGGAGGAAAAGTACAAAAGCTACACAACAAAGGCTCCAGTTTTAGTCTGATCTGTTGTGCATGGTATCTGGGATAAAGGAAGGGGAATAATGCAAAAAGAGACGTTTAATAAATACATAGTACATAGTAATTTGAGGTTGAATATAGACATAAGTCATCAAGTCCAACTGCGTTCACCCTACTTTTTGACCTCCTAACAGTTGATCAGACGGAAGGCCGCAAAACAGCTCTTAAAATGGGGGGGTGGGTGCTTCCTGACTCCAAACGGCAATTGGAAGGTATCCCGGATCAACTAGATTTACAGTATATGTATTATACCAGTAATTCCAATATATATAGTGATCCCCGTACAACCAGACCTACAGTATATGTATAATACCCGTAATTCTCAATCATTATAAGTATCCCTGTATCCAACTAGAACTACAGATATGTATTTAAGACCTAGTAATCCCAATATGGGATAGTATCCACCGTTACAACCGAAACTGACAGGATATGTATTAATACCAGTAATTCTCTATTTATATAGAATCCTGAACCAACCAGAATACAGTATATGTATTAATACCTCACTTACAATTTAACTTATCAATAATTATATAGTACCTGTACCTAACCAGAACTTAAAGGTCATATGTATTAATACCAGTATATTCTCAAATATTATATAGTAGTCCCGTTACCAACAAGAATACAGGAGATGTATAATACAGGTAATTCCTCAATATTAGATCGTATCCCCGTACCAACCAGAACTACAGTTTAGTATTTAATACCAGATTCTCTAATTAATAGGGATCCTTGTACCAACCAGAACTACAGGATATGTATTAATAACCAGTAGATTTGAATATTACATAGTTACGGGTACCAACCAGAAATACAGTATATGTATAATACCCGTCATTCTCAATAGATATAGATCCCTGTACCAACCAGAACTACAGTATAGATATTAATACCATTAATTCTCTAATATTATATAGTATCCTTTGTAACGAACCAAACTATAGTATATTGTATTAATACACAAGTAATTAGAAGAGTATATAGATCCCCGTACCAACTCAGAACTACCGTATATGATGAAACCAGAATTCTCCAATATAACTATAGGATCCCCGTACTAACCAGAACTAAGTATATGTCTTTAATACAGGAATCTCAAGATTAATAGGAGCCCTGTACCAACAGAAATAAGCTATATCGTAGTTAAGACCAGTAATTCTCAAGATTATAAGTATCCCTTGTACCCAACAGCAACTGACAGTATATGTATAATACATGTACTTCTCATTATAGAGGATCCCTGTACCACAACCAGAAACTACAGTATCATGGATAATACCAGAGTCTCAATATTATACGTATCCTGTGTCAAGCCAGAATACAGTTATATGGATCATACCAGTAATTTCTCGAGATATTAATAGTATCCTCGTACCAACCTAGAACTACCATGTATATGTCATTAATACAGTAAATCCAATATTAGAGAGTTATCACGGGTACCAACCAGAACTACAGTATATGTATTATACCAGTAATTCTCATTATTAGTATCCAGTACCAACAAGAAACTACAGTATATGTAGTAAACTAACAGTAATTCTCCAATATATATAGTTATCCTTGCTTACCAAACCAGAAACTTACAGTGAGTCTCTGTATAATACCAGTTCATTCTCAAAGATTAGTATGAGTAATACCAGTAATTCTCACTTTAATAGTCTACCCAGTACAACCAGAACTACAGTATATGTATTATACTATGTAATTCTCAATAGTATGAGATCCCTGTACCAACCAGAACTACAGGAATATGATTATACCAAACTTCTAATAGTAATAGTACTCCCTGTAACAACAAGAAACGACAGAAAGACTATGTATTAATACCCGTAATTTCAATCTTATATAGTATCCATGTAACAACCAGAGAGACAGAATATGTATTAATACCAGTAAGTCTCAATCTTATATGTATCCCTGTACCAACCAGAATTACATTATATGTATTACTATACCAGTATTTTAATATTATATTAGTATCCCTGTACAAACCAGGAAGTACAGTATATGATGATACCAGAATTCTCAATATTATTAGTATCCCGTGTACCACCGACAACCGAACACAGTATATGTCATTAATACCAGTATTCTTCAATATCCTCCCACCGCTGCTGGTGGATTATAGTATTCCCCGTACCAACCAGAACTACAGAAAAGTATAATACTAGTAATTCTAATATTATATAGTATCCCCGTTACCAACCAGACTCCAGTATATGGCTTAATGACCAAGTAATTCTCACGAGTATTCTAGTAATACCGTATTCTTCAATCTATATATAGTACCTCCCCGTACCAACCAGCACTACAGCAGATTGGGTATTAATACAGTAATTCTCAATATTATTAGTATCACCGTACCATAAGAACTACAGTATATGGATACTACCAGTAATTCTCAATATTCTATTGTATTCCTGTACGAACCAGAACTACCGGTATATGTATTTAATATCAGTAATTCTCTATTTATATTAGTATCCCCGTACCAACCGAACTACGTTTTTTTTTTATAGTATTAATAACACACCTAATCTCAATATTTATAGTATTCCCCGTAACCAACCAGAAGTACAGTATATGTCTTAATACCAGTAATTCTCAATATATATCGTATCCCTTACCAACCAGACTACCGTATAGTATTAATACCAGTAATTATCAATATTATATAGTAGTCCCGGGTACCAACCCAGAACTACAGTATATGTATTAATACCAGTAATTCTCAATACTATATAGTATCCCCGTACCAACCAGAACTTTTTCGTTTTAGAAACTTATCCAGGCCTTTTTTAAAGCTATTCAATGAACTTGCCATTACCACATCTGCTGGAAGACAGTTCTACAGTTTCACCATTCTCACTGTAAAGAAACCTTTCCTAACCTGATGAAACTTCTTTTCTTCCAACCTTAAAGGATGTCCACGTGTTCTCTGATATGACCTATAAGTGAACAATGCACCAGAGAGTTTATTGTATGGCCTATTTATATATTAGTATAAGGTTATCATATCCCCACGCAAACGTCACTTCTCCAATATTAACAGCCCTAACTTGTCTAATCTGCCTGCATACTCAAGCCCCTCCATTTCCTTTATTAATTAAGTTGCCCTTCTCTGAACTGCTTCCATTTCCAAGATGTCCCTTTTGTATACCGCACCGCATATTCCAAACGAGGCCTTACCAGTGCCTTGTAAAGAGGGAGAATAATATATTTCTCCCTTGAATCTATTCCCCTCTTTATACAAGACAATATCTTGCTAGCTCTAGCTGTTGCTACCTAGCATTGTTTTCTACAGATAAGTCTGTTATCTACCGTAACCCCCAAATCTTTTTCCATTACAGATGCACTTAACACAGAGTTATTTATGGTGTAGGTGGCACAGGGATTATTAAATCCTAAATGCATCACCTTACATTTATCAACATTGAATCTCATCTGCCATTCTGCTGCCCATTTTAATAATCTATCTAGGTCTGCTTGCACAATTGCACATCATTTCAAGTTTCCAAAGCTCTGCATAGTTAAGTGTCATCAGCAAACACAGAGACCTTGCTCTCAATGCCCCTTCTAAGTCATTTATAAACAGATTAAACAGAAGTGGCCCCAGTACAGAACCCTGACGGGCCCCACTTATAACTTTAGCCCACATAGATGTAGCTCCATTAACCACCACTCTCTTTTTGCGATCCAATAACCAGTTCCCTATCCATGGACAAATGTTTTCTTCTAGGCCAACAGTCCCCGGTTTATACATTAGTCGCCTATGCGGCACAGTATCAAAAGCTTTTGCAAAATCCAAGTATACCACATCCACTGCTGTGCCTCAATCTAACTTCTTACTCGCTTCTTCATAAAAACAATTAAATTTATCTGGCATGATCTATTTATCATAAATCCATGCTTACTAATACTAATAAGATCAGTTCTGGATACAAAGTCAAGGATATGATCCCGTAACAAAGTTTCCAGCACCTTCCCTATTACTGATGTTAGGCTTACAGATCTATAGTTACCAGACTGTGCATGACTACCTTTTTTGAATATTGGTATTACATTGGCTTTTTTCTAATCCAGCGGCACATCCCCAGACCAAAGTGAATCTGAAAAGATGAGAAACAGTGGTCTAATTGTTTCCGTACCATATCCTCCGTCAGCCAATGTGAATACTCCTCATTTCTACCCTGCGTATTATTACAAGTACTAGGATTCTCAATAGTGAAAACCGATGTTAAAAAAATGGTTTAGCAGATTAGCCTTTTTGGCATTCTCTACAACCATCTCAGCCCCATTATTTAATGGTCCCACGTTCTCAATCCTCATCTTTTTACCATTTATATACTTAAAAAAGTTTTGTGGTTGGACTTGCTTTGTTCAGCAATCCGTATTTCATTTTCTATTTTATCTAGTTTAATTGCTTTCTTGCACTCAAATTACAGCTTTTATACTCCCTGTAAGACTGTAAGACTGTTCCCTCTAATTTCAAAATTTTACAAGCCTTTTTCTTTTTTCCCCATTTCCCTTTTTACCAGTGCATTAAGCTATGCAGGAGTGGACCTAATTTTTTTACACTTGTTGCCTAAAGTTAGAAATTTAAAAATGTAATAGTTTAATATCCCTTTAAAAGCGGTCCACTTCTGCTCAGTATCTTTACCTAGAAACATTTTCCCCAGTCTATAAGTAGTGATTTGTTTAACAGCATAAAATTAGCTTTCCTAAAGTTAAAAGTTATTGTAAACCCAGTGCACTTTAGTTTTTTGCAACCTATATTAAATGACACTATATCATGATCACTATTCCCTATATTAAATGACACTATATCATAGTCACTATTCCCTATATTAAATGACACTATATCATGATATCTAGTCACTATTCCCTATTTAAATGACACGATCTCATGGTCACATTCCCTATATTTCATGACCTATATCTGATCACTATTCCCCTATATCAATGACACTATATCATGTCACTATTCCTTCATATTAAATGACCCTGTATCATGGGCCTATTCCCTATATTAAATGAACTATATCATGGTCACTAGTCCCTATATAAATGCCACTATATCATGATCACTATTCCCTTATATTAATGCACACTGTATCACGGTCACTATTCCCTATATTAAAGACACTATAGTCACGGTTCACTATTCTATATTATATACACGATATCCATTGTCACTCTTCCCTTATTATTGACACTATATATCCAAAATGGTCCCTATTCCCTATATTAAATGACACTATATCACATCACGTCACTGTTCCCATATTAAAAAGGATGACACTATATCATGGTCACTGTTCCCCCTATATTAAATGACACTATATCATGGTCACTATTCCTATATTAAATGACACTATACCATGTTCACTATTCCCTATATTAAATGCACTATATTATGGTCACTATTCCCCTATATTAAATGACACTATATCATGATCACTATTCCCTATATTCAAGGACAACAATATCATGGTCACTATCCTAATTAAATGAAACTATATCATGGTTACTATTCCCTTATTTAACTGACACTATATCATTGGTTACTATTTGCCCTATATTAAATGACACTATATCATGGTCCTATCCTATATTAAAATGCACTATATCATGATCACTATTCCCTATATTAAATGACACTCTATCTGGTCACTATTTCCCTATATTAAATGACACTTATAAATCATGTTCACTATTCCCTAATAATGACCTTATCATGGATCAACTATGCTTATATTACATGAACTATACCATTGTCCCACTATTCCCTATATTAACTTGACACTGTCATCAGGCCACTATGCCCTATATTAAAAGACACTATACTCATGATCACTATTCCTTATATTAAATGACACTGTTCATGGTCAACCAAACTAATCCCTATATTAAAAGACCTATATATTGTCACTAGTTAACCCCAAATATATATAACACAATCAGACACTATACCCCACATCATGGTCACTGTTCCCTATAATTAAATGAACGTAATCCTGGACTCACTATTCCCATATTAAATGACACTATAATCATGTCCCTAGTCCCTATATAATGACACTATATCATGGTCACTATTCCCTAGATTAAATGACACTATATTCTGGTCAACTTTTCCCTATATTAAATGACACTATATCATGATCCCTTTCCCTATATCAATATGACAACGATATCATTGTCCCTATTCCCTAATCATATGACACTATATCATGGTCACTATTTCCCTATATCATATGACACTATATCATGTCACTGTTCCCTGATATTGAAATGACGCCTATACCATGATCAAATTCCCTATATTATGAACACTATATCATGGTCACTATTCTATATTAAATGACCGTATATCATGATCACTATTCCCTATATCATATGACACAATCATGTGTTCACTATATTCCCTATATTAAATGACACTATATACCATGGTCCTATTCCCCTATATGAATGACACTATATGATGGTCACTATCCCTATATTTTACATGACACTATAATCATGAACAACTCATTCCCTATATTAAATCACAATATCATGGTCACTATTCCCTATATTAAAATGAAACTTAATCATGTTTACTATTCCCTATAGTTAAATGAAACTAATATCATGGTTACTATTCCCTATATTAAAATGACACTATATCATGGTCCACTATTCCCCTATATTAAATGACACTAATATCATGATCACTATTCCTATATTAAATGACACTATACATGGGTCACTATTTCCCTATATTACATGACACTATATCATGTTCACTATTCCCTATATTAAATGACACAATCAGGATCACTATTCCTTATATTAAATGACACTATACCATGGTCCACTATTCCCCATATTAATGACACTGTATCTGTCACTATTCCTATATTAAATGACCACTATAACCATGATCACTATCCTTCTTATATTAAATGACACTGTATCATGGTCACTATTTCCCTAGTATTAAAAAGACACTATATCATGGTCGACTATTCCTATATAAATGACACTAATATCATGGGCCCTATTCCCTATATAAATGACAACTATCTCAGGGTCCACTTTTCCCTAATATTAAATGACACTATATCATGATCACTATTCACCTATATCTAGTGACACGATATCATGGTCACTATTCCCTATATCAAATGAACACTATATCTTGGTCACGATTCCCTATATCATATGACACCTATATCATGGTCCACTTGTTTTTCCCTATTATTAATACACTTACCATGATACCTCTTCCCTATATTAAATGACACTAATATCATGGTCACCTATTCCCTATATTAAAGACACTAAATCATGATCACTATTCCCTATATCATATAAACCACTATATCATGGTCACTATTCCCTAT